>BHDV01063850.1:0-66308 GCA_005406045.1 Adoxophyes honmai
AGAGTTCCTCTCTAACGCCACCCCACCATCCTTCATGCATTAATTCCCATGCAAAAAAAATTAAGTCATCTTCGCGTTTATACGTAATGCAATATTCATAAAAATCCTTTTATTTTGTAATCGTATTTTTGTTTGTCATGTATGTCACAAAAATAAAATTACAAAATCAAAAACGTGATTAAAATGTTTGACGACTAATGATTAATGATTTACAATCAAATTATTTGGGATCACCCTTTAAGGAGCGTGACGTAAATTTTGCGTCAGGGGCATGAAAATTACGGGCCCTAGTCATGATTATTTTCACGCGAAGTGGCGACTTCTAGCATACAGTTTAGGTTTTAAAGTGGCAGGTATGAAAGTAACAGGTTGCTAGCCTGCCGCTTAAAATGTACCTTAACCTATATCCGATTCGAGCGCTCTGTCTACCCTATTTAGGGACGCAGGATTGGAGAAATTAAAAAAAGTGTCTTTAAGAAATAAAATAGCAAATTGTTGTATCCAAATAATTTGTTAATCCATTGTCACTCTGTGGAATAGAAAAACATAATTATTATCGCCCTGTGTTCTCAAACGAGGTAGACAAAGTATAAAAATGTTCCTGAGTAGACGAAACTATGACTATTTCACGTTCTTTAGACACTTCGAACGTCATTTTAGGTTTTGACCTTTGAATTTAGAATTTATTTATTTTTGTTAGCGGCCAACTATACATCATAGTAAACCATGTTATACGTTTGTCGATCCGTCATCACTGAGTCAAAAATTCGTCTTCTAAAACGAGCGTCAGTTCTCAGGGTTACAATACATGGTCACCTCTACCACTTCAGGTCTCATTGATACCCAAATATTTATCATAAGATTTTATCAGTAGTTAATCGGCAACGAGTTGACACTTTGAAATTTAGCCAGTCATTGTATTAGTGAATTAAATTATTATCTGTTACTTTAATTTGCGCAATAGTTAGGATGCAACATAGTCTAGAAAGGAGGAATGTACCTATATGTTATAGCGCCCCACTCCGGCTTCACACGGGTGGAAAACTGAGTTAAACCTCTTAAGTTATCAGTGTTTCTCTACCATATTATCCGTTGATTTTATTCACAATAAACCCAAGAATGATTTTTGTATTGTACATAATTTATCTCTCTTTTTTACATTTTTTTTTTTTTTGGAGTAGTCTTCTACCCAAACAATATTATGCTGCGAAGTCTGTTATCCTAAATGCGAATCGGACAAAACTAATCATGCGAAATAGAGACCATCCGTTTAAAAGTTATGTACGGTCGACCAAGAAAGTGGTCTACCACTTTTGACAAAAGTTTCTGTGACATCAAAATTATCACAAGGTTGACATTGTCACTGTCATAATATTATGGCGAGGGAAAATCAACCTTGTTGTTTCAAAAGGTTCAAATGAATATCGATCTTGAGGGGGTAGACCAATTTCTTGGTCGACTGTACATGCGACCAAAGCAGGCATGCTTATGACTGTTGACCAAGGCTGTGTAAACCCCTCCCTCCCCCCAACACTCGACGAACCATAGTCACTGTTTATTGTCCTCATAAAACCGGTCGCGTTGCCTCGTCTGCGCAAGAATTTGCCACTAAAATAATACAGAACCCTTTAACATGAAGTACAGCCAATATCCTCGTGGAAAATCCAACCAAACGGATAACAATAGTTTTAAAAATAATCACGATAGTCCTGTAAATATTTAGATAACATTAGCTGATTATTTTGCAAAAGTAAATTCGGACTTGCATCAGTTATTGTTGATTTCTGATTCTGATATATAAAGATACAGAGCCGTGTTTTTGCCAGTGTTACGCCGATAGCTCGTGTGCCTATATTGCCGTGAGTATTATTTTGTTTCATGATTTGCATTTTATACATTTGTCATTAGCTTCTATTCTAACACAATTCCTGCAAGTAGATGTAAACCAGTTTTTAGCTGTCTATCATCACGAATCTTTGCAATTATGCTATTGAGTTGACAACACAGTAAATTGATTCTTAACTCATTTGATGATGATACCTCGAAGTCGGATCTTTTGGGTTTAGTTCCCTTCGAGTTAAGGCTCGTTTTTTTAAAGAACGTGACTTGAACTGTGGAGGGGCTAGAAGTCTATCTCTTTCTCTCTCTTTGATTGTGTCTTTATTTTAAACCCGGCCCCAGACGGTAATTTTGGTTATTTTAAACTAGCTTATTTTCATTAGAACAGTCGTGTGGATAATTCTTCATTTCTATCCCACTATCCCACCCATTTCCAAATTATTGTAATTTTTCTAAACCGCATTTTTCAATAATGACTGATATAGCTTTTAGTTTCAGGAATGTCTTTATGTTGCCCAATTAAACATTTAAATTAAAGCTCTATTGCTTTGAATTACGGCATAAAGTGAAAGAATTGCAAGTTCGAGGTATCGATCATTTTATTACGCAACGTTGCACACAGATTAGATTGTTTGCGATTTTGATAAAACTTGTTTTTGTTGATGATACGGCACGTGCTTTTTTTGCCTTATATTATGATTATCATGTATAGTGTCAAAAAAATAGGTTATTTCTTAAAATCTCCGTGTGCTGTCGATGGCATTTTCATCCTTGAAACATGATTTTTGTTACCATCATCTAACAGACTTTGAAATACCGAGTTATGCGGCCGTCAGTGTACAAATTAAAATGACTGCCTACTCTTCATCGAATTATCGCAATCTGTCTATCGTCATTTTGGAAGGGGTTAAAGTTGCTAAACTTGTATTTACAGATCATGCTGTTCTACATCTGGATATCAGTTCTGCTCATAGCGATTACGCTATACTGCAAGCAAGTGTACTCCCGCTTCAGCAAGAGTGGGGTCTCACATTTTACACCATTTCCAATTGTGGGAAACACTGGGAGTTTCCTGATCCGAGCCAAACATTTTGTCGATGCTATTGATGAGACTTACAAGACGTTTTTGAATGACAGGTAAGTTTAATTAGCTTTAAAGCGACTAGTGTTAGAGCACAATATGCGCCATCAAATCAAAAAATAGATGACACGATCGTGTCTTCTTTGTTTTGTCCTCCTTTTGTATGAGATTACTCTAGTCCATATAAATATTTTAATGATGTTTTTCAATATCTGCTGTGCTATTGTCAAATATAGACCTTATTAGATTGATATAAGTGGGTTCGATCTCCTGTAAGCAAAGTGCGTCAATGATAGATGAGTGCGTAATACTATCGAATGCCTTAGAGTAGTCCACAAATGCCAAGTATATCCGTTTATTGAACTCTTGGCAAATATAAAATAAATATCAGCAGATATAAAACTCCAGTCATTCGGACAAACGTTCAATATTGAATGGGGAGTCAAACAGGGAGACACGCTCTCTCCTAAACTATTTACCTGCACTTTAGAACAAGTGTTCCGAAACTTGGCCGCCTTGTGGGAGTCCAGGGGTATTGTGGTTGGTGAGAGAAGATTGGCAAATCTTCGATTTGCCGACGACATCGTCCTTTTCTCATCCTCAGCAAACGACCTTGAGGAAATGCTACAAGATCTAAACTCTGCAAGCCTTCAGGTTGGTTTAAAAATGAACCGGTTAAAGACTAAGGTAATGACCAATAGCACGAGACGTAAGGTCGAGGAAGACGGGCAGTCTATACAATATGTTGATGAGTATTTGTATCTGGGCCAATTAGTTTCTTTCAGCCAAAGACAGGACAAAGAAGTCTAAAGACGGATCCAAAATGCATGGAAGAGCTATTGGTCTATGAAACAGCTATTGAAGGGAGACCTTACTTTAGCTTTGAAGCGAAAACTTGTCGATGTATGTATACTCCCTGTCCTAACTTACGGTGCTCAAACTTGGTCACTAACCGAGTCGCAGAAGACTAGACTGAAGGTTCGCCAAAGAGCTATGGAGCGCAGCATGCTTGGAGTGGGAAGGATTGACCGGATCCGGAACACTGTGCTGCGTTCTAAAACGGGCATTGTCGATTCCGGTGCAAAGACGGCCAGGTTGAAGTGGGACTGGGCAGGCCACGTCAGCCGAATGCATCCACTGCGGTGGGCCAAACATGTCACTGAGTGGGTGCCAAGTGATGGATGGCGACGACGGGGCGGGCCCAGACGGAGGTGGCGGGACGACCTAGACGTATTTCTCGGCGACAGACCGCTCTAGATCGGGAGGAATGGAGGACATGGGGGGAGGCCTTTGCCCAGCAGTGGGATACCGACCCAGGCTAGATAATAATAATTTCAATATTGGTCTTGCGTTTCTTTTGACAGGTTCGTTGGAATTTACATATTCTTGAAGCCAGTCATCTTCGTCAAAGACCTGGAATTGATCAAGAAGATCACTGTTAAGGATTTCGAGCACTTTTTGGATCATCAAGCATTGGTTAGCGAAGAAGCTGACCCACTCTTCGGAAGGAATTTGTTTTCTTTAAGAGGTGAGTTTTAAATAAGGTTTAGTATTTGGGTAGATATACTATTGACATAGAGCTGGGCAGAGTAAAATTAACAAAAGTGGAGGCTTCACCATTAAAAAAGTAATAATTTAAAGAGGGCTTTACCTGAACAGTATTATAATAAAATATGACATGTCGAAATTATCATGCAAATTTAATAGTCATATTTTGAATGTAGTTTGATGAAACTAAGTATTGAAATATCGTGATAAAGAAGAGTGTGAAGTGAAAAAGAATATCATAACCAAAGTAGAAAGATATGTTTCGCTGGCTTAGATACATAGAGAAAATGGATTAAACAAGGGCCGTTTACGGCATCGCTCAATCACATCAATAATTGTGGATAAACTATGAGAAGTAAATTGTCAGCATCGAAGCAAATTGTGTTTTGTTCTCCCTGCCTACTCAGCAAGGAACCGTTCTCTATTATGTTTCGAAACTAATGCGGAAAAAATTTAACGCATTCCTTGTTTTTTTTTTTTCAGGTCAAGAATGGAAGGACATGCGTTCGACCTTAAGTCCGGCTTTCACGAGCTCTAAGATAAAGCACATGCTGCCTTTCATAGTCGAAGTTGGAGACCAGATGATCAGCTCACTGAAGACCAAGCTTAGAGAATCTGGAAGTTAGTATCTAACTAAAATACATCCATGCAACATACATAAAATCACGACTTTGCTCCCAAATGGGGTAGCCAAACCACACAACATGTGAAAAAGACAAAACCCCGACTATTTGGCGCTTCATATCCATTCCTAGAAATAACTTCAGGCTTCAAAACAGATGAAAGAGGTATAATTGTGACTGTTTGCTAGCTTGTCACTTACAGCATACCTAAACCTATTTTCTTAGTGCCCTCTTACGTCATAGGAAATGGAGAGGTAACTAAAACAATAGTAAACAAATAATCCGCTGCTGGGCACAAGTTTCCACTACCGCTAGTAAGTCAATACAATACGCTAAGAGATATAAAAGTTCCAACACTCTCTTCGGAGTTCGTTCCTTGTATAAAACATCTGGTTGGAAAGAGACTAATTTTTCTGTCAGAGTCTTTACCACACACTAACAGCTATCCAAAACCTACCTCTTTCAGAAACGTCCATAGAAATGGACGTAAAGGACCTGTCAGCCCGGTATGCCAACGACGTGATAGCAAGCTGCGCCTTTGGGCTGAAAGTGGACTCTCTCTCCGATCGCGACAACGAGTTCTATAGAATGGGCTTCAAGACCAGCGACTTTGGTTTCCTGGCACTTTTGAAGGTCATGGGATACGCATCAGCGCCCTCTCTTATGAAGGTCAGGAGTTTTTGTCTTTGTTTTAAAAGGACCAATCTTTTGTAAGGTTCATAAGGCCGGTCACATTCATTCGGAATTTTTCCGTTCGGAATCCCGAATCGGAAAATCGAACGCAGTCAATCCATAAAAAATCTATGGACCGCCACACACGTTCGCAAGCTTTCCGTTCGGAATTCCGCACGGAATTTTTCCGAATGTGTGTGGCGGTTCATTGATTTTGTATGGATTGACTGCGTTCGGAAAGTCTGATTCGGGATTCCGAACGGAAAAATTCCGAATGTATGTGGCCGGCCTAACAGACCGGCGTGGTGGATTGGCATGTCGGTGACATTTGTCTATTTTGTCGGAATGCATAGGTAGGTCTGTTGATGACGGTTGCAGTTGTTGTCTGAAGCCAGATTTGAAGACAAGACTACAGCCGCCTGACGCATAATGTATCGTCGACGGTTGCTACTATTGCACGTTGTTCGCAATGAAATTCTACCTTTAAAATTATAATTAAAGGATTTCAAATCCATTTGGTTTTATTGAATCAAGAAGACTGTATTTTGTGAAGGTCCATTAAATTAACTACGAACTATTTACTTTTTACTTTGTGCCTCAAAGAAAAATATCCGTAACACGGCAAACTCTTTAAAATTTCTTACAAAAATATAATATTGGCTCACAAATAATTGTAGAACTCGTATGAAGTTTATTGTTTTGTTTTTTGTTTTTAGGCATTCAAGATGAGTCTCTTCCCAGAAGACTCGAGAAATTTCTTCAAACACCTGGTCTTGGACACGATGAGAGATCGAAAAGCTCATAACATCCTAAGACCCGACATGATCCATCTACTGATGGAAGCGAAGAAAGGTACAATCGAATGAATTTTAGAAAAGTATTTGATTATGGCTTTACAATTGAAATTCAAAATCAAGTTCCATAGTAAAGTTGAAGACAGATTTTCATTAAAATTGGCTTGAAAACATTTGAAACATTTATCGATAAATTCATTAACTTTCACGTATAACATAATGTTTGTAAGATTAGCTGAACATAATAATGCTGATGTTGATGACTTGAAAATTTTGAGTCTTATCACTAAAATACCAATTTGGTGCTTGTTATATTAATCTTACCAGCCATTGTTAAATGATAGTCACGATATATCCACGCCTCTGTTCGATAAGTTTATCTAACTTTATCTTTGGCTATCCAATGACGTTGCTTGATATTATTATGTACCATTGATTCGAAATAAGCAACTAATACTTGTAAAATTATATTAATACTAAATTTGTTAAAATTATTATTAACAACTTCTACTGGAAACTAGTCTAGTTAACCATATAAAACGAGCTACTGCAGAGCTAATGCAGTCAAAATAATAAAATCAAAAGGCTCTTACAAATATTTTGTTTGAGTCTACCAGTGCTTCGTAAAAACGCGGTTGCCAAGAAGAATGCGCCGCGAGAAACTAAGCACTTTATTACAAAAACAACACTAGGGATAATAATAACGCGACATGCATTATACACGTACAGAAAACACGCTAAGTACAGTCACCAGCACCAATATCTGATACAATAAGACTGCAAAAACATCTGATACGACTTTTTTACTAGGGGCAGTAGGACGTGTCAGATATTTTTACACGCTCCGTCGTGGCAGATATTAATGCTGGTGACTGTACTAAAAAAACAGCAACATGATTAGCTGATTAGATTAATCTGAAATTTGGTGCATTTGTGTTAATCAGATGACAACACAATTATGATTGTTCCAACTGGCTTGAAATTAAGTAAACAGATCTACAGGGTGACCTCTAAGACGTAATACAAAATTAGCGTTTCGGGCTCAGTTAATGACAGAGAATTTAATACACTAACTCATTGGTTAAGGTTAGCCTTGTTTAATTTGTGCTTATTTTCAAACAAAAAAAATAATAAAAATCTCAAAGTATGGTCACCGTACACTGCATAATCGAGTGTCATAGGTACTTGTCAAGTTTAAAAACGTTTAACACTGTGCTACAGCTATCCATCTTTTATCATTACAAGAGACACAACTAGACTCTTTAAGTACCTACTTTACTCCTTACCTACTTAAATTGAATAATACATACATACATATTCTCCCGCCTGTATTCCCAAGAGGGTTAGGGAGAGCACATGAATTCAAAAATCCATTGCCACGTTTGGCAATTTCAGGGTAACCAGATGGTTAAACGTGAATTGAACGTAAAGTTCAATTGAATAATAAGCAATGTCAATTTTAAATAAGTAAATTTATTGTTCAATCGGATAAATGCAAAAGTACATACTTAATCACACGTATTTTAGCATGTGTTCAATGTGGCCATAGTCTTCCTGTACACAAAACTCCGCCCGTCGTCTAAGGTTGTCTCTAAGTCTACCTATGTTTTCTTGTCGCACCTCTTGTAATAATAATGGCTTATGTTGTTTATCCTGAAGAAGTCTTCATACTTTAGTCCATTTAAGTTTCCATCAATTAAATGCAGTCATATTAGATGATTGTTCACAATACCCGCCCAAACATTAACCGAAAACCGAGTCAGAAAGGAGTGCCTGCGAGTTGCATGAGAGTTTGCTTCACACCATAAGTGCTCATTATTAACGTTAAATAAGCCAAATCTTATAAACGTAGCTTCACCAGTCCATAAAATATTTAATTGGAGGTTTTGTAGCACCTATCGACAAAACTGAACCCTTCGGGGGTAGTCGGCTAGCACAATGTCTTGTATTTTTGGAAGTAAAATGGATGTAACCATGCTGCATTTCATAGCTTCCAAATAAAAATTGGCACGTGGTAAATCTTGCAGCTGCGTCTTTTGTACTCGCTTCTGGGTGGTGACTAAAATACCGAAAGATTTGTGTCCGGAACGCTTTTGAGTGTCGCGGCTTCTAGCTTGGGCGTGCATTTGGACTGAGAAGTGTCCGTATTCCCTTAAATTTCGGATAGTTCTGTTTATTAATACACGAGTAGGGGTTGCACTGCCCGGATAACGTTCGTGAAAGAGTGTTTGCGTCTGCACTGTACTCTGTACTCTGAGATGTAAAATAGAACACTACCATATCCGTCCGCTGGAGAGGCGTGTACAAGTAGGCATGATCACGAGGTAGGTATTTTATTATTTTACACAAATTCACGATACATTTTATTGTTGTTTGATAACAAGACAACTAACGTCAAGAACAGTCAAAATGAGTTTTCTTCATAATTTATCTGTCAGATAATCAAAGACAATTTGGTTAATTACATAAGGACTTTTTACTGTAAACGTAATGGTAAGGTGACCACATTTAACGGAAAAAATTAGGAATAATGTAAACGTAAAAAAATAATACTAATGATCACTTTAACAACATGCGACCTAGTCAGGGGTTTTAGTACAAGGGAAATGTATTTAAAACATTGGTTTTATATTACGTCTTAGAGGTCACCCTGTATAATTGATAAAGAAGGACAATTACCTAAGAGTGCAGTCAGTAAAATAAATTGCATTGAAAATGAAACGTTTGTTACTTACGATATTTTATATTGAACTTGTTACTAAATTAACGAGTCAGTAAAACAACTACATGTATCACTACGAACCTCTGTATCAACGCATAATTACGCAATTACTGTACTGCGGTTGTCTAGCTTATTTAGTCGGCACTATTAAATTTGCTCGCTTCCTTATTTTTTAACATACTAAACTTTTTAGGTCAATTGACACATGATGAGAACTCTGACAAAGATATAGGCGCTGGATTTGCAACTGTTGAAGAATCTACTGTTGGGAAGAAGACTGTTAGTAGAGGTGAGCATCAAGCCGATAAAGTAGTAATATGATTGCATCAAAGCTGCACTATCATAAATAAATAAATAAATATCATTGGACAATATTCACACCAATCACCTAGTCCCAAATTAGGCAATTAATGTCAAAGGCAATTATGGGTACTAGACATAACGGATAAAGTGATGGATTGTTACTTTTATTGAGTCTGCTAGCGCTTCGAAATAACCATGATTGCCAAGAAGAATGCGCCACTAGTTATTTTTCAAAACTCAACTTAGTTTGAAATTTGGAAGGAACTATTTTTTTCAAAATACAAAAAGTACATCCACGTACAATACATAATCATGTTTGCTTCCTTTCAGCTTGGTCAGATAATGACCTGACTGCTCAAGCAGCACTCTTCTTCGTTGCGGGTTTCGAAACGGTCTCCACAGCCATGACCTTCCTCATGTACGAGCTGGCTGTCAACCCTGAGGTCCAGGAGAAGTTAGCAAAGGAAATAAAGGACCACGACAAGGCAAATGGCGGCAAATTCGACTTCAACTCCATTCAGACTATGACCTACTTAGATATGGTCGTCTCTGGTAAATTAGCTCTAACTATTCATTTGTGGATTAGTATCAGTGGCTAATATTAAAAGTAATAAGTTACATCGTAATGTCTTTCTAATTTCGATTAATGTGATTATTTTTTTCTTCCAGAGGCTCTGCGTCTCTGGCCACCAGCCATAGCTTCTGAGAGACTCTGCGTAAAGGAATATAACTTAGGCAAGGCGCACGAGAAAGCTACTACTGACTACATTGTAAGTTTAGGAACATTAAAGTCATTGTGTAATTTTAATAATAATTTTAAACAAAAAAAAAACCGACTTCAAATTAGCAATATTTTGAAAGTATTCTGGTTACTGAATGTAAAATCTTGACTTCATCGACAAATTACCGAAAACGCTGTCTCCATATATGAAATTTGAAGAGTTCCCTCGATTTCTCCAAGACTCCATCATCAGATCCTGGTTTCGTGCCAATGGGACCAATTTCGAGTTATACCCTTTCGATTAAAAAAAATATTTGAAAATCGGTCCACGGGTCTCCGAGATTATCAAGTAACATACACACAAAAAAAAAAAAATTAGGTCGAATTGAGAACCTCCTCCTTTTTTTGAAGTCGGTTAAAAATAAAAGAAACTAGCGTACCAGAAATGCTTCGATTTCGTGATCGCGAACATTTTTGAGAAAAAAAGTCATATCAGGAACATCCGAAACCGATAACTGTGGATAAAGCAAAAGAGGTTTGTGCCTATGTCAGGATCGTAGCTAGTGGAACAAGTGGGTATGCAGGGATTTCAAACAAAGTCGGAGTTACCCAACGAGTTATGAAACAATTTTAGCTTTACCATATTTTTTACAATACATTATTCTCTTACTGACTGACTGAGTTTTTTGGCTAACTGAGCTGAAGTGACATCAAATAGAAGTATCTAGAAGAACAACTTGTTTTTCTTGTCTTCTTCAAATTAGACGATTTTGTCTTTTGCAACACTGAAATCAGTAGGGTTTTTGTAGCATTGTATAATATTATTTACACTGCTGTCTGCTGACTTTAGGTGATAAATGCTTATTGTTTGAAAATTTCAGATGAAGGTCAATGAAAGCGTTAATATCCCAATATTTGCCATCCACCGTGACTCGAGGTACTTCCCCAACCCTCTGAAGTTCGATCCTGAGCGGTTCTCCGACGAGAACAAACACAACATCAAACCTTTCACCTACATGCCCTTTGGTTTAGGCCCGAGAAACTGCATCGGTAAGAAATATTTTACATACGCCTTTATTCCCAAGTGGGGTAGGCAGAGCACACGAAACGATGCATAGACAAAAATTATGACCATTTCTGGCATTTTTTCTAGGTTTTGAGTTGGCAGGTATAATAGTTACAAGTTGCTAGCTCATCCCCTAAAATGTACTCACTCGTACCTTAACCTAAATAATATTTCTTAAGTCTCATTATACGATATCCACGGAAGAAATGGACATGTGTTATTCTATCCCGAATGGACCCGACGATATTTTACTCTTGATGACGAAATGTTATAATTTTTTTACTAAATATCGATATCAAAAGCTCTGACAAAATCGATGCAAAATCAATGAACATGATCTAACCAGTATCAATTCTATTTATTATACTCCACAGGATCTCGCTTCGCCCTGTGCGAGGTGAAGGTGATGATCTACCAGCTTCTGCAGCACATGAAGTTGGAACCCTCAAAGAGAACCCCAATCCCCCTCCAGTTGTCCACAGGAAGCTTTAACTTGAGGATAAAGGGGGGGCACTGGCTGCAGTTCAGGGCTCGGGAGTGAAAGTTGAAGTTGATGAAGACAAGGCGCCCGTTTATAACGGAATCGATGAACGTAGTAATAAAGTAGTGTTTGAAATTGAAGCTAGAGTTTTTATTTTTAATTATGAATTGAAGATCAGAAGTAACGGATTAAGGTGTAAGATTTGAGGAACTTAATGATGATTAGTGGACAGCATGTGTAGTTTAAAGGGTATCAGTTCTATTCTATGTATAATCTACCATTACCTACCTATCTACCCTGTACCTGACTATTGGTATCGGAAACTTTTACAATAGACTGAATTGCTATTCAGTAAGTTCAGACGCCACTGTTTCCTTTTTACGTATCCATACATACATCTCTCATGTACCATCGCAAACCGGAATTGTTGAGCCACTTACCTATGTTTGTGACTTGGTCGTGTAATACTAATCCAATAGCTGACATCTAGTTGGTCACATTGGTCATTGATTTCACGTCTAAATTGCAAACAGTGGCAAGTAGCTCAACAACTTCTGGCATAATTTGAGAATAAAACATACTACATAATACCTATATAAAATGGGTATAGTAATGACCAGTTACTAGAATGTCATGCTGTGTGTAAAAAAAGCCGTGGTAGCCCAGCGGTTCAACCTGTGGCCTCTCAGGCAGAGGGTCGTAGGTTCAAACCCCGGGCTCGCACCTCTGATTTTTTTGAAATTTATGTGCGATATCGAATTTGATATTTATCACGAGCTATTCGGTGAAGGAGAACATCGTGAGAAACCTACACACAGCGCCGAAGTAATTCAACGTTGTGTGTGAAGTTCCCAATCCGCACTGGGCCCGCGTGGGAACTATAGCCCAAGCCCTCTCATACTGAGAGGAGGCCTGTGGCCTGCAGTGGGACTTATATAGGCTGATCATGATGATGACTAGAATGTCGCCTATACCTGAACTTGTACTTAAAATAACGTAACTTGGTACCTAGTATTATCAAAGCACTAAAGATTTTGAAAAAATGGGTGGCATAAGTACCAAAGTTTTAGCAATCTGGTTGTTCAATACATTTTAGTCCCTGGTAAGTTACATGGTTTTACCTGAAAAAAAAATCGATGGGCAAACTTACCTTCACGTGCCTCTACTACTTGTTATCTAACTTGCCAGTGACTGTACATTTAATTATTTTAAAGTTACTTATAGTAAAACTGTGCCTATGTTCTGATATCGATAATTATCCTTTACTTACTTTAGCAAGTAAGAATAGCAATTTTACTTCTCTAGTTCTAAATGTTGCGCTTACTCAATTTAAATAAGGTTATTATGATCTAGAGCAGATAATAAAACACCACAAAAATCAGTTAAACAGCGTAGTGTATTATAATACACAATAATAAACACTATTTTAATTTTATTGCGGTTCGCAGACATACTTAAGACTAGGTACGGCAAGGACACAAGACACAAACAGACAAATTATGTACCTACACAATAGAACTATCTGAAAAAAAAAAGTATAATATTTTTTCATTTTATTTATTTATTACGATTTAAAAAACATAATTATTTAAATTTAATAATTGAGCTATGTTATCACATTTTTTTTTTCAACTGAGCAGTATACAACAATCTAAGTAAGGTGACACCTACTGCATAAATTTACCGGCCGCGAAACATTTTTTTTTATTAAATTTATATTTACAATACCAATTTACTTAATTTCTCCAGTAATTTTTTTTAGGAACTGAAAACAATGTACTTAAATTATAGCCTAGTCGTCCACAAAACCCATTTTATACTCGATGCTTTATATCCAGTTTGCGTAAAAATTTGGGTTTCACGCATTTGCAGTACAAATAATTACTATTCCATTAAAAGATTGTAATAACTATAAGCGAAATTCATCATGGTAGCAAGATATTACAACATTATAACATACGGAGCTGCACGACAGTTTTATTACTTGAACTTGGCTTGATACACTACCGCGTGTCTAGATTTACACAGGTGCCCGAAAATTGACTGTGAATATTGTGACCAGTGATCAGATTGTACTTGTCTAAAAATCACTGTAAAACATTTCTTTAACGTTGTCAGAGACTTTTTACAGAGTAGCTGTTTGAAGCTGGGTTGCGAATGAAAGGTGTAGAGCCGCGTATCCACTTGAGGCAGCCTCGGGTCGAGCGGCTGCCTCACTCCGAGGCTGCGCAAGTGGAGACGCTGCCTCGACCTGAGGCACGCCGCGACTCGAGGCAAATTCGTCGCCTCGACCCGAGCCATATTTTGTCGGTCTCTGTGCCGTGCTCAAAGGCGCCTCAGTCCGAGGCGTGTGTTCAATGGAGACGGTCGCGCGCCTCAGTCCGAGGCGTGTATTCAATGGAAACGGTCGCGCCCATCGCCTGCTTCGCAATGGAGAATGAGACCGCTATTAAGCTAATAAAATTATATGAGGGTCACCGTGTTCTCTGGGACCCATTAAATAAAAAGCACTATGACAAAAATGTGAAGCAAGATGCGTGGAATGATATAGTCTCAATATGGGGATTCCGGTGGACGTTATCAAAAAGAAAAGAAAAAATTTCGAAAGCTATCACCACCTTTCAACGTCATGTCCAATAGCTAGTGTTCACATCCATATATAGTTCTATTGCGGTAAAATTCTTTGATCCACCAGCTTTTTGTTGCCACCTCTTTTTCTTAATGATGATAATTGCAATAGCAGCAGCTACTCGACGCGCGTCTGGTGCCATCGCAAGCTGACTTTTAACTGCACAATGCGCCGCCGGCGGATCAAGCTGAGGCAACATGCCTCGAGCTGATCCGTAGCCGTTGCCTCAGAGCGAGCAGCCTCGACCTGAGGCAATTTGCTTCAAGTCGAGGCCGCTCGACCCGAGGCTGCCTCTAGTGGATACGAAGCTTTGTATAATGAAAAAATAAAGATACATTTTTATTGGTAAAAGTAATCAATAACCAACCATCCTTACATATTAATTAATAATGTATCGCTTTTCAGGTCAATGCAGAGACTTTTTACAGAGTAGCTGTTTGAAGCTGGGTTGCGAATGAAAGATGTAGGTATAATGAAAAAATAAAGATACATTTTTATTGGTAAAAGTAATCAATAACCAACCATCCTTACATATTAATTAATAATGTATCGCTTTTCAGGTCAATGCGGTGTTATACCTAGATTACGTCCCGTACGCAAGTCTCGTACGCCGGCGCGTACGCACCTGCAATCTATCGACATTGCGATGCTACGGGGTTGACTAAGAGCCGGAGTACAAAAGACTGGGAAATATTTCCAAATTTTCGAAAAAATAAATACATAAAAATTCTGGAAACAAAAACTTCACAACGGTTTTCAGACGCGTTTTGGTTAAAATATTTATGGCCAATTTCCAGCCAGACTATACATGTATACATAATATGTATACGCAAAAAGAAATATTATTTCTTTTTGCGTCGATTTTGCTATGTTGTTCACCTAATTTGCGGTCGTCGCACATAATACAGACTACCTCAGCCATCGCCATGCGGCGAAAACAATTTAAATTGCCGCTTAAGTAACCTCTTACTGCACTATACGGAAAAGCAAAGTCATAATTGTGAATTGAAAGTCTTGATAAAAAATCTATCTAATTCCTTGCTGTAAGATGGAGCCAGTGCCCTCCTTTGATCCTTATGCCGAGGCTATCTTTCGCGAGCTGGACGGGTATGGTCGTCTTCTCCGAAGGTTCCACCTTCATGTGCTGGAGTAGCTGGTACACCATCACCTTCACTTCGCATAGAGCGAATCTTGAACCTTCGGACCGAAATGCACTAGATTAGAAACCTGTTGTACAATTTTGTTGAAAGCAGAATACGAGAGTAACTCCTGAAGAACTTGGCTAACACATTCAGTGCTACCTCTCAGAGTCGAACCTTCTTCGGGTGCCGCGAACGCACTGGTGCGTTCAAATGCCTACGAACCTTTGACAGCGGCACTGGGCAAAAGTTGCGTATACGGATATATGAGTCGATGGCAATGAGTGCTTTAAATTAGATACATACATACATACATACATATTCTCACGCCTGTATTCCCAGGAGGGGTAGGCAGAGCACATGAATTCAAAAAATCCAGTGCCACGTTTAGCAAATTAAGGGTAACCAGATGGTCAAACGTGATATTGTGGTGACAGGTTGCTAGCCCATCGCCCACAATACACCAACACTTTCCCAGAGTCGACTCTTACGACACCCACGGGAAGAAACGGGGAGGTGCTATTCTAACCCGGCTAAATTAGATATCATAATCATAATCACGATCTCTTTGGCTTTACTTAGGCACCGTAGAATTCTATGTTGGCAACACGTCTACAGTGTGTCTGGCAATGCAGATACGGTAGTGATCGCTTACCATCAGATGATACAATATGATGCTTATGTGCCTTCTTTACCGGATAAAAAAACTGTTTATCTCCCCAGGTACAAAATTTACAAGCTGCGATTCCGAACAGTAGAGCCTAGTGGATATCACGATTAAAACATTTGAAATGAAAGTCAAAATATTAGACACCGTAGTTTGCTGTCCTTACAGTATGATACAGAGGGTATTACTCTGATTTCTTGTTACTACTAGCGCATTAACGGCAACTGACACATAAAATGCATTTTCATGACCTTCGTCCAGTGCTGCTATCGAAGACTTCCAGGTATTTGAGCACACAAATGTGTGTTTGCGCTAAAGAAGATTCGAATCTGAGAGGTGGCAGTGCAAGCGTATTGTCAAGACTCTGTCTCAATGATGAAGACGTATTTTGTATAAAAGTAAAACCTTTCCTTACCGATGCAGTTTCTGGGTCCAAGTCCAAAAGGCATGTAGGTGAACGGTTGAATCTTGTGCTTGTTTTCTTCTGAGAACCGCTCCGGATCAAACTTGTGGGGCTCAGGGAAGTACGCAGGATCGCGATGTATAGCATAGATGGGTATGTGTAAAACGTCATCTTTTTTCATCTGAAAATCAAGATGAAACCATCAGCATTGGCTTACAATGTGGCATCAGCCTTCTTGGCTGGACAATCCATCTATTGGCGGTGCCCCGGAATAAGATTATTTTTCTTTCAGTTTTAAGTTCTTTTTTTATTATACAAAGACAAGGTATAAATACCCCACTTATTGGGAAAATATTCTTGTTTTCGTTTTTTAAATGTTTTTATTATTAATACTTAACAAAATTCGAGTTATGGTATTCATATGAGTTGATTTAACTTACAATGTAATCTTTCGCAGCTTTGTCATTGGGTCTTCCAAGATTATACTCTTTATTACAGACTCTGTCAGTTGCTACAGCGGGTGGCCATAGTCGCAATAATTCTGAAAAAAGTATTTTCAAACAATTAGAAAATCCTCTAACTTTGACAACTTGGGTAGGACCTACTCTTGTAACTTACATAATACATAATAGGAGTCATCTTTTATAACCATATAATAATTTGTTTAATATATGACCGATAGAGTTGTTCTCTGGCCAACTTTTCACCTGTAAGTTTTACTTACGTAGTAGGGACTCATTCTAACTGATAGCTGTGTTACTTACGTAAGTGAAACTTACGAGGAAGCTGACCTTATAATTTGTAAATCCTTACCAGAAATACACATGTCCATGTACGGCATCTTCTGAATTGAATTGTAGTCAAATTTGCCTCCTGTTAACGCCTCATGTTCCTTGATTTCCTGTGCCAGCTTGTCCTGAACCTCAGGGTTGACAGCCAGCTCGTAGAGGAAGAAGGCCATGGCGGTGGAGACTGTCTCGTAGCCAGCAAGGAAGAAGAGAGCTGCTTGGGCTACCAAGTCTGTGTCTGACCAAACTGCAGAAAAAAAAACAAAGGACATTTCGTTAATCAAATTCAAAATTCAAGTTCCAAAACATCTTTCACGTTTCTACTAAATTCTAAACAATAGCGAAAACACCTCTCGAGTCTTCTTTTGGAGATCTACCTTGTCCACTTTAGTAATTACACTTATAGATAGAGCAAATTACAAAGACATCCCATTCCCGAGTCATACGCGAAAAGAAACAAGGGCATCTTTCCTGTTTACTGAAATTTCTTGCTTTATGAAGCCATTGGGCTATAATTTATTTTGACTGTAGCTGTAAAGGCGTCATAATTACGCCAGACCCTCTTACTACAGTCGCTATAATGCTCTTGACTATTGTCATATATATCCATAGAAGATGCTACTGTTGATTACGACTCTCCTTGTGGCCTTTGAGCATTGTGGTAGTTTACACACATTCATTAGGTATTCATGTGTAATGACAGAGCTGTTACTTCACTAAAAGACTGCAAATCCACTTATGCTATTTGCGATTGGAAAGAGAAGTAGGGTCCTTTTTAATTGACAGCACTGTCTATCTATGTATAGGTATAGTATACATATATAAGAAGCTGAATAAAAACAAGAAAATACCTTTGTCTACGGTCTTCTTTCCCACAGTAGACTCATCAACTGTCGCAAACCCAGCATTAGCATCTTCATCCGCCTTATCTTCATGCTTTAATTGACCTGGCAATAAATAATATTCTGATTAATATTTAAAAATAACATTGAATTTTGCGATACACGTGTCACTTATCAAGAAGATAGCATTATCTTTGATAAGTTTGTTTATGTGTTAAAAGATTAATGTGTCATGTACCTTTTTTTGCTTCCATCAGCAAGTGAATCATGTCCGGACGAAGGATGTTGTGAGCTTCGCGGTCTTTCATTGAGCTCAGCACAATATGCATGAAAAATGCAGCTACCTCGTGCGTGAAGATGGACATCTTCATTTTCTAAAAAATAAGTGTGTGTTAAGTAGATACTAAAGAAAAAATCCTAAGGTGCAGCGCAGACGACAAACTTTTTGTGCGATCGAGTCTGCGGCGCACAAAAAGTCTGCGTGGATTGTATGCATTGTAAACCGGACTTTTTGCGCGTCGTGAGCGTTACTGCATAAAATTTCATAGATTCTATTTTCACAAACTAAAAAGTCCGTCGCGCATAGTCTGTCGTCTGCGCAGGGCCCAACAACTCATTTTAAATCATACTTAAGTTATCAGGTACAGCAAGCAACTAAAGAAATATTGAAACATACCTTTGCCAGTGAGGGCATTAAATTGTAAACAATAAACTTCATGATCGCCCAAAAACCAACGTTGGAAGATTTGTCTCCCATCTTGAAGAATTCATTGTCTGGCTCAGCATGAGAGTCCACTCTCAAACCGAAGGCACAAGAAGCTATGACGTCATTGGCGAATCGAGTTGAGAGGTCTTTGACTTCGATGTCGATGGGTTGACCTGGAATTATAATTAAGATAGATTAGTTTTGTTGCATTTACTGACTTATTGTTGTTGAAAATATTTATATTGTATGTATAATTAGGGCTATTTTATAGATCTATTTTTTTATCTCTATTCGAGAAAAAAATGTTTTTTCATGATAAGAACCATGAGCGCTTTCTTTCCACGGAATGGAACCGCGGTCACGACCGCCATAATACTGAGTGTCTATGAAAAAACAATTTTAGAACAATTTTCTTAACTACCTCAACGATTGTGCTCGTAATCTGGAGTAGGAAAAATCAATCCCATCAAAAACATTCTGTAAAAAATCTACCCAAGTCTCGTTGAAGCTGCTTGTTTATCTCTAAAAAGTAATGAAATCTAGACATAGTTGTGCCAAGTCTAAGGTTCCTTACTGCGATTTCTCTATTATTATAGTTAATGTTGTGTGCCTTGGCCGTTGAACATTTTGTATACGTTAGTGGGTACAAGTCAATTTTGTTAACATGTAATGTTGCAACTACCTTGTTACGCGAGATAATAGCCCATACTGGTAATTGGTATAAAGTGTTCAACGGCCAAGTCACACAACATTAACTATAATAATAAAGAAATCGCAGTAAGGAACCTTAGACTTGGCACAACTATGTCTAGATTTCATTACTTTTTAGAGATAAACAAGCAGCTTCAACGAGACTTGGGTAGATTTTTTACAGAATGTTTTTGATGGGATTTCACTTCTTTTTGTAAAAACGTGAGCATATTCATTAATTATGTTAGATTTTCTTATTTTACACATTTACTTATTTTTGCAAATTATCTCTTTTTTTCCGGTTTTGATCTCGTACAGTAGGAACAGTTTTTCGTATTGCCCATTCGCGGTCCTTAAATTAGAAGATGTGTCTCTCTACGCTGGATTTTTGCAATTACAGTCGTTTTTTTTTATGTACCAGAGCAGCTCAGGGTCTTCATCAGATATTTCAGACCTCAGATTTTGACATCAAATGAAGCGACCCACTAAGTTGAATATTTTTGTAAAAGAAGTGTGTCGATCTCTATAGTAGTTTGGTTGGGCTCTAGTGTTTTCACCAGGTACTCCAGATCTTCGATTATCCTAGTTTTTACATTTTTTCCTTTATGTAGTCGTTAATCCCTAACCATGTACCAAATTTCAGCTCTCTGAGTTAACGGGAAGTACCAGTTCTATTTTGATGATCATGAGTGAGTGAGTGAGTGAGTGAGTGTCGAAAATGCGAAACTTTGCTTTCGCTTAACTTCGGAACTGAATTACCTACAGACCTGAAATTTTGGATTTTAAGTATGTGGTTATAGCTCACTAGATGACGAAAATTTCAGCGTCCTAGTATTATCCAGAGGTTCTCAAATATGGGCCTGAAAATGCCGCGAAATGGTTCCAGTAAAGGATGGTACGGCAGTGCTTGCTTTGCGCTTGACTTGGTGGGGGCACTGCCGTGCCCCCCGATTTGCTTTTCGAAATTAAATATTTTTAATAAAATGTTCAATTTTTTTCGCAAACTCCTTTATTTTCGAACTTTGCACTACCTTTATTTTTTCTGTTCCAGTAAAACACCACCGGTGATTCTATACATATTTTTTGTTTCGGTGCTCAATAAATGATACCTGATAACTGTATTATATTTTACCTTCTGCCTTCTGAAGCTTCTCCTTCAACGACGAGACCATCCGGTTCCCCACCTCGACTATGAACGGCAGCATGTGCTTCATTTTGGAGCTGGTGAACGCTGGGCTGAGCGTTGACCGCATGTCTTTCCATTCCTGTCCTAAAATGAGATAATACGTACTCTTGGTAAATGTCCATAATTATCAGATATCCATTTGATGTATTTGTATACGCTTTAGAAGTCTCTAGAGGGCTTAATTGGAATGCTTCTATCATCATCATCATCATCAGCCTATATGCGTCCCACTGCAGGGCACAGGCCTCCTCCCAATATTAGAGGGCTTGGGCTATAGTTCCCACGTGGGCCCAGTGCGGATTGGGAACTTCACACACAAGATGAATAATGTCGTCGCTGTGTGTAGGTCTCCTCGCGATGTTCTTTTCACCGAATAGCTCGTGATAAATATCAAATTCAATATCGCACATAAATTCCGAAATATTCAGAGGCGCGAGCCCGGGTTTGAACCCACGACCCTCTGCTTGAGAGGCCACAGTTCCAACCGCTGGGCTACCACGGCTTTTTTTTTCTACATCAATTGTTGAAATGGCTATCTTCCTTGCATCACTGAAAACGCAAGCTCGCTGCTGTTTCTTTTTGGAATTACCACAGTGGGGGTAATTTCTACTCAATATTCCTAAGTAATCCTCAAACTAAGAGTGGGAGGCCAGCCAAAACTGGGTTTTTCGGTTTATGGTTGCCACTTGAAAAGTGTTCTCCCTAGTGGTTCTCTAATTAGTGCAATATATGTCGTATGGACATTTTGTTTACTGCGAAAAAGTTTTAAATGTAAGTAAGTAAGTAAAAGACTCTTTATTGTACAAACAGAAGAAATACATGTAAGTCATAAACAAAAATTTTGAAGTACAAAGGCGGACTAAATAAACTAGGACTAGGTAAATGTGTCATGGTCTCAAATTCTTTAAATGAACTCCAACTCCACTGAAAAACAGTTATTTTGAAATTACGTGCCAGAAAATAAGTGAAATTACGAACAAACACCACAGAAGTCTCTTAGAAACCCATGTTAATGTTAACCAAGTAAGAGATATTCTTATTGAAAATCTCTTAGTGTGCACGTAGACACTGGTCATGGCTTTTGACGGCCATCCCGTATGTCACAGCACGACCCCAAAGCTTATGATATCATTGACTTTCTCACATACCTTTTAAAACGAGCAGAGTTCTTGAAAACAGTGGTTCAACATCCTTTTTGAGGATGTTTCGATGGTCAAGGAAGTGTTCAAAGTCTTTGACGGTGATCTTCTTAATTAACTCGAGATCTCTTACAACGACAATCGGCTTCATAAACTCGTAGTTTCCAACGAATCTGTTAAAAATGTTAAAATAATTCAACGAACATACACGAAATCACTCTTCTTTGCTTTCAAAATGAGAGCTACCATAAATTTAAGCTCAAGAATCTACAATAATTTTAGGTCAAGGAGCATACCTTGTAATGCTATAAATCCAAGGATACACTAGGGAACAAAATGTCTCACGACATGTGTCGGCGACATGTCAAGCGAAGCCGGCCGATTTCGCCTGATGTATCTGGCGACATCGCGCGACTTATATCCAGCAACAACGACTTATATCCCTAATTATAGCAGCAACGTCTCCAGCCAGACAAGCTAGCAGTTGGGGAATTGTCTGCCGGGAATGCATGAGGTTTTGTGAGAAAATGTATATGCGAGCTTCGTCTGTAACATCCTAGATTTATATTATTTTATTATTATTATTTTTTTCTTCTTTTTTTTGTTTTCTAATATTGTGTTTTTTTGTCTCAAATTCATAGTGCTTTAGTTTATACTGTAATCCTATGTAGTTAATTGAATAAATAAATGTGACCAGACTTCACACGACGTTGCTGGGGACACCTAGTGTATCCTTGGCTTTAGTTGCTTTCTATAAAAACCCAAAAAAAGGGAAAGGTGTTATTCTGAACCCGATACCACAGAATAAAATAACAATTATGCTATTAACTAGCCTAGAAGTTAATCTGTATCATGCTTTTTGCAACTGACTACTACCTTAAAATTCATTCAAGCTAAAATATTACAAAAAGATTCTGTTAAAGCAACATTCCTGCACCAAAATACGTGAATTACGCAGGAGCGGTAGTTTAATCTCCTAAATTAGCGCCAATCATTCTTAATTTCGTGGACAAGACACTATAACGGTCAGCGGTCGATCTGGCTAAAAGAATTCCATTCATCAGGATCACGATGAAACCAGAAAAGGAATGAGTAATAATCAAAAAGCGAATGAGTTAGGTTTAAGTGGACGCATTTATTAGGGATGCCCATCTAGTTGCATACAAACTATTGGCATAATATCGATTGTTATAATTATAACATTTTAAGCGGGTAAGGTTACTGCAAACTCAAGGCAATATCCATAGTAATATTAAAAATGGGAAAGTGCGATTGTTTGTTTGTTTGTCCATCTTTTACGGCTAAGCAGGGCGACGAATGATCAAGACTTTTAAGGTGGAGATAGTTGAAGGTATGGAGAGTGACATAGGCTACACAAATACAGATAAAAAACGTGTCGTTTAAAATACTATAACATAAACACTAACCTTTCTTCAGGATAAGCCTTGTACAAATTGTGGAGCACATCGACGAAGTGCGTGATCCGGAACAGCGCCCCCGTCATGTTGCCCAGCAGTGGGACTGGCCTGTCGTGCTTGATCCCATAATTGCTGAATTTCGAGTAGACATTCCGGAAATACAAAGCCAGAACAGCTATCAGGACCACTGCCCAGATGTAGAATATCATGGTCTGGAAAAACAAAACACTAAATAAAACAGTGCACACTCATACATACATACATACATATTCTCACGCCTGTATTCCCATGAGGGGTAGGCAGAGCACATGAATTCAAAAATCCAGTGCCACGTTTAGCAAATTGAGGGTAACCAAATGGTCAAACGTGATATTGTGGTGACTGGTTGCTAGCCCATCGCCCACAGTACACCAACCCTTTCCCAGAGTCGACTCTTACGACACCCGCGGGAAGAAAGGGGGAGGTGCTCTAACCCGGCACCACACGGGTGCACACTACTAAGGAATTAGCGGAATGGTGATGGTTTTGAGGTAGGATCCCTAAGCAAACCTGAAAGTAAGTCTCAACTTTAGCTAAGGTTAAGGAGAGGGGACATAAGAGCAAATGGATCATCCAAAGGTAAGTGATTATCATTGTCGATAGACATAAAAAAAAGGCGGCTTGCAAGAATAACATCGCGTTCTGTAGAATTGTTCGACCTTGCGGTGCTACGCGGTTGCTAAGAGCTGCTAAGAGTATGAAAGACGGGGCAATATTTTTAGAAAATCGTATTTTTCTCAGATGAAAAATCCAGAAAAAAAAATCACAGGCGTTTTCAAATGCATATACCCGACTAGGTACTGGTTATAATAATTATTATTTTATGGTCAATTTTTGGCCACTGTGTGTACTTACGTCACTTAACAGGACTTTTAACCCGCGTTATTTTGAAAATATTTTTAATCAGCTACCTTATTAATTTGCTTCCAGATATAAACTACAAAAAGAATGGTTGTTACTCACTCGATACAATAAATTCAAAACTAAGGAAAAGGCCTCTAATCTGATCAGTTACTTGCTTGAAAGTAATACAACACGGCCTTTCTATTGTCTTTTAAATAAACTGGTTGATAAGGATGTATTTGTTATCATGCGTTACACCACACTCAATTAGTATTGGCACTTGATACTCAACCAAACGCAATAATATTTAAGTTATTTTAGCCAAGTTGCATCAGCCCAGGACAACGCTAATGTCTGCTACGACAATCTATTCTACTAGTATTGTATTATGTTTGTTTAGCTGTATCTGTGTGCATTAAAGTTTTAGGAAAAGTTTCGATAGATGGCGCTAACTTGTAACTTTTTTTACTATTTCTTAGGCTAAGCGCGCACTACGACTTTTTGTCATGCGACACGATTTTAAAATAGCGCTGTCCATACTGATTTTTTATCATAGTGCGCGCGATGACATATAAACCCTTACGTTGCATTTCTGCGACAAAATTGTCGCGCGACAAAAAGTCGTAGTGCGCGCTTAGCCTTAAGGCTAGTTCACATTAGGCTGGTATGTTTGTCTAGAAGCGAGTCATTTTATTGTTCAGACACGATTAGTTACCAAATTGCTCTTAACTCGACTAAAATACTAACCTACAACTAACTAGCCTTAAGATTCAGTCACTTGTCTAGTTTATAGTTTGTTGTTTAGTTTATAGGTTTGCCGCTAGATGTCACTGTCAATTTCGATCCCTGTTCTGCATCGCGCAATTACAAGTTTTTCTTAGTAACAAAACTAGTAGGAGGAATTAATGACAGAGCATTACTCGGGTACAATTATTAACTAAGTATTACCTAACTATATTTCTTAGTGCAGTCAACTAGTTTGATTTCTAGGCCACTCTTTGTATAACTTCGACACGTTACAATTACAGTCATCGTCAAGGAGGATCAAAAAGTCGTCAAATCCCCGATCACAACATCCAAAAACCGTAAAGGGCTTATAAACGTTCTTGTTCTATAATTTGAGAAAAAATGTTTTTTTGACTAACGGAGTGACAATAGTTCAAAATCATATTTAAGCAAACTCCTTTCGTATTCAAAATCACTGCCATGGAAAATAAACAAATACATTTCCCAAATCATGTTTATCTAGTGACTTAGGAATCAAAATGGTTTACTTTACCAAAACGGTAAAAGATCAACTGCTACATTTTTTTTTCCTGTTAGTCAGTCTTATGCTCTTACGACTGATAATATATGACTGTGTTTTTATCAAAATATGAAATGTCTAAATATCATTATAAAATATTGTAACACTCACATGGTTCTGTATTTGTTTGTAAACAAAATATTAAACACGCGACAAAACAGTATCACGTCTGACCGGCGCGAGCGCAGAAATCGACTATTTTATAATCAACATAACAGTACGCGTCATACACGATGACGTATCCTGTGGCTCTTATTACTATGACACTAAGGGCTAGTTTTGATGAGTTTACGCGTCTTTTTTTATCTAGTCGTTCGTTAAAAAACTGATTTTCACCGTGTGCTTTGATTACGATTGGTAAAAAAACAAAACAGTAGATTGTACATTTATCTTAGGTATTTGGAGATAATGATATCGATATCAAATAGGTAGTTAATAAATTAATTAGCGACTAAGATTTATGTTTAGGAATGATTTAGGCGATAGGCACTGATATAGCTTTTTCATCTGTTTTAGACCTTTGTCTGTGGGATGTCAGGATAGAATACTATGATGCAGCGAAGCGTGAAAATAGGCCTATTTAGACTAGAGTCACGTTATTAGTACCTATTGACGGAACTAGAATTACTAGATGGTTGTTTTTCTATGTAGTTACATTTTAAGGTTAGAAGGA
This sequence comes from Adoxophyes honmai, assembly GCA_005406045.1. Taxonomy (NCBI): domain Eukaryota; kingdom Metazoa; phylum Arthropoda; class Insecta; order Lepidoptera; family Tortricidae; genus Adoxophyes; species Adoxophyes honmai. The sequence continues at coordinate 26,319 of BHDV01063850.1, forward strand.
CTTCCCTATTGAAACCACTTGGTATAAAAGCCCAAGTACTTTCATCAAGGTGATCCTCTACGTTAAATGTAACTACTTAGTCAAAATAGACCTAATAGTCATGGTTTTCTCTACATACCATTTCGCGTGGTTTAACACGTTGATGGACAGAACGCCTATTGCCGTTGCTCTTTAAAAAATTGACACGACAGTACGTCCCTCGACGTTCGAGTTTTGGCTTGTAAAAAATCAGTACGCCGCTAGACGTTACGTTTTCCATACTAACATCAGGTAGAGCATGTTGTAGTGTCGCGGCAGAAGTAATTTGTATATTTGTACTGTCATATCGTAAGGTTCAAAAACTTGGTTTTTGAAAAAGCATCTACACACACATCTACATAATTTTGACCACACCATTACGAACACAACGCCTGTAGACGTCATGTTTTCATACACTGTACGGAGTAGTGTGCGGCGAATAACGGACGTGCAAAATCGTGCCTGTCTTAGTGAACGGACGAAATGTAAAGGTAATACAATGTCATTTTCACGTATTTTTGTTGTTTATTTAGGAAAAAAAAACAATAGTGGTATTTTTACATAAAACAAATAAAGTCGTGTTAGATATTTGAGACAAAAACAAACTTATAGGTATTATATTTTGTTAATGGCGAATCGTGAATACGTATGAGGAGCAACAGGAATGCTACAGACCCTATTCGACAAAGCTACTTCACCTGATTTAAGAGAAGACCCTTATTGTGATGACGGGGCATCCGGATCAGACAAAGATTATGAACCATCTGATGTAGAATCTGGTAGATTCAGAAGTAACAACCACCTAATGTTATTTAAAATTATGCACATACGAAAAAGTTACTGTCTATGATTTATCAATAGATATAATCTAGGTTTTCTATTTAATTTCCTATTTACAAAACACATTTCAGTCGCCGACGACGCGTACGAAGTACGACGCCTATACACGTACTGACGCGAGAACAACACTTGTAACCGTGCGATATGACAGTACGCCTGTAGGCAATGTATGAAATATTTTAGTGTCACAACGCGAACAAAATGTACGGTAATACTGTCCATCAACGTGTTAAATTAGGTAATTAACCTCTCGTATGCGAGAAAGGAAAAATATACTGCATTCGAGCCTCTTCTGTTTCAATATCTACAAATTATGGTGATTAAAATAAAAATAAAAAAAAGATATCCTTAAAATGGAGCAGATCTGCTCCGTAGCATACGAGAGGTTAAATAAGGAGGCTTATTTGTGAACATTGAATGTAATTTAATAATTAAGTCAGGCGTAATTTTTCGTATGTGTTAATTTAGTTTTGTTGACTTAAAGATGTTTAATTTATTTTATGTATGAAATGTTAGAAATATTCATGTTAGAAATGTAAAAAAAAAACTAAAAATATTCATAAATCAGTTTTCTCAATTTAATTTAAAAGTATGACATGTTCTTCATGATTTTTCTAAAAAGTGTTGGTTAAAATAGGATTCTTCATAGTTTAAACACTCAATAATTAATTTTATTATTTAACTTATGATAGTTCTAAGAATTATTGTAATCAGGTTTACAGACAAGACTGTTATTCTATATTTGGGTACAAAAAACTACACAAAATAACTTTATTATTTTACTTAAAACATAGTATTAAAAATTGACTTAAATATCTATTGGAATTAAGAAATGTCAATAACATAGGTAATTATATCCAAAATTTTATTACAATATCAATACAAAAAGTAAATAACATAAAATTCCTATTTTGTAGACATAGGTAGGTAATTTAAGTAAAAATAAATTTAATATTTAAAGCTTAATTAAATCACAGATATACTTCCAATTACAGTCGTTCGTACTTTTTGTAAAATGCCATAAATTTTGAATTAATGTATTATTCAAAAAACAACAACAATACAAAGTAATGTTTTTTTTCTTTGACCACAGCACAGCGGCGCGCAAGTAGAAATGTAAGCGAGATAGACTAAACCTGTCACTGTCTAAGTAGAAACGTCAGAAGAAGACGGGGGATGATCTCGCACGCATCGCTGCTCGTGCCTTGCTGTGCTAAGACTATTTAGTACGTGGTCCTTGGTGATTGCTCGAACTTTTCATACTTTAAACAATTAATTTAAACATAATATAATTGTATATCTTTCACCTATTCTTAATCCTAAAAGTACCATCGCGAAAAGGGATTGTTGAGCCACTTACCTATGTTTGTAACTTGGTCGTGTAATACTAATCCAATAGCTAACATCTGTCAGTCACATCGGTCATTGATTACACGTCCAAATTGCGAACAGGGGCAAGTGGCTCAACAATCCCGGTTCGTGACTGTACGCCACAAGTGGCTACGAAATATGAAGTAGTCTTGTCTATGTAGCATTCCGTGTACTGCCTATCCCACAGACTTATATCAAAATAGATGACTCAAGTATATTATGTACTTCGATCGCCAAAAAGGAGCCAAAAGGGAGAGCAATGCTATTCCTTTGACCCGATTCCATTTAGTTTCGTACCACTTAGATTAGGTTTAACTGCGTAGAGACAGGACAACTTGAATAAGGCGACGGCACCTTTGAATTGGATTCACTTGGACTGTTAATTCCCATCACTAAAGCGCTCATGGTGACGTTACAGTAAGTAGAGAAAAAGTGGCACCCTTGGTTTTCATACAAATGCAGGAACTCGCGGTATCTATTTCGATATAAGCTTGTGACCTGTCCTATTTGGGAACACAGGCGTGATTTAAGTTAGTTCCTAGCTCTGAGCCTCAACCAGTGGCCTCCCTTCATCCTCAAGTTGAAGCTCTCTGTTGACAGCTTGACAGGGATGGGAGTCTTCTCAGAGGGTTCCACCCTCATGTGTTGCAGCAGCTGGTAGACCATCACCTTCACCTCGCACAGGGCGAAGCGAGAACCTGAAAAGGTGTGGCAATTACGTTAATCAGTTTTGGACATTAATTAGTTTACTTATGTACGAAATGCTCAATAGACAAAACCATGACTAATGCATGTTTTATAGAAAATAGGGTAACATTTATTTAAAGCAACAGACTAGCAACCTGTCCCTATTGTACCTCTTAACTGATATCTTTCATTCCATCTATTTAAACCTGAAAGCGTGAAATAGTCATAGTTTTAACTGTAGGGCTTCAATAAAGAGATCTCTCTCTTGACAGATAAATTATGTCTGAGGACTGACGAACTTCCAACTTTCTCTCTGAAGTTGGAAGTTGCATTTATACATAAACAAATATTTTAGCGTAAGTTCTAAAGCATACATACATACATACATACATATTCTCACGCCTGTATTCCCATGAGGGGTAGGCAGAGCACATGAATTCGAAAATCCAGCGCCACGTCTAGCAAATTCAGGATAACCAGATGGTAAAACGTGATATTGCGGTGACAGGTTGCTAGCCTATCGCCCACAATACACTAACCCTTTCCCAAAGTCGACTCTTACGACACCCACGGGAAGAAAGGGGGAGGTGCTATTCTAACCCGGCACCACACGGGGCATTCTAAAGCATACTCGTAATAAATAAGAAATCTTTACCAATACAGTTCCTAGGGCCAAGACCGAAAGGCAAGTAGGTGAACGGCTGGATATTGTGCTTGTTCTCCTCGGAGAACCGCTCCGGGTTGAACTTCAAGGGGTCAGGGAAATAGTTGGGGTCCCGGTGGATAGCCATCACTGGGATATTCAGACCTTCGCCTTTCTTCATCTAGAAAAAACAACTCTTGTTAACTCTCAACTCAACATAGGCAAGATAGAACTAATGATTGAATATAAACTCACATACATATATATTCTCAAGCCTGTATTCCCAAGAAGGGTAGAAAGACCACATGAACTCAAAAATCCGGTTCCACTTTTAGCATTTTCAGGGTAACCAGATGGTTAAACGTGATATTGCAGTGACAGCTTGCTAGCCTATCGCCCACAAAACACCCACTCACTAGAAGAAAGAGGGAGATGCTATTCTAACTCGGCACCACACGGGGATATAAACTCAAAGTATCCTAAAATGAAAGGACTACTAAACAAAGTTCACCAAGTGGGCAAAGTAACATTGTTGGGGCTACTTTGAGAACTTTAAATATTGATGGTTTTACTTACGATATAGTCTTCTTTTGCTTTAGGGTTGGGTTTTCCCAAATTGTAATCCTTGTTGCAAAGCCTGTCAGATGCTATTGCGGGGGGCCAAAGGCGTAGTAACTCTGAAAGATGAGAAACGTTTTCTAATCAAATATCTAGACGTTCTCTTGTACTTAACTTTATAACTATTCTTTTCCACGAAATCATAATCTGCAACTATCCTATTACCAAAGTGAAAAGAATATGATAAATGGTTGACCAAAGTGCAAGCAACAGACGCTGTACGATAAACTAAATTTAAATTAACGGTACTTCAGATTTGAATCCGTAATTAGTTAATAACAATAATCAACTCAGAACTAAGGTTAGAATCAAATACCTAATACTAACAGACACAAAAATCCTTGCTAATTAAAAACAGCGGGCAGACACCCATACCGGAATGTGTGCCTAATCCTAATATCGCATTGCCAGGAAATCTTGAGGTACAATTTACCCCGACGAAGAAGAAAAACGAAATAAAAGTAACTGACATCTTGTGCTTTTTAAAAAACCAAATGTTGATGTTGTAAGTGTAATAACTCTTACCGGAGACACACATATCCATATACGTCATGCTCTGAATGGAGTTATAGTCGAACTTCCCGCCGCTCAGCTTCTCGTGCTCGTTGATCTCTTCCACCAGCCTATCCTGCACGTCAGGGTTGACAGCCAGCTCGTAGAGGAGGAAGGTCATGGCAGTAGAGACTGTCTCAAAGCCAGCGATGAAGAAGAGAGCTGCTTGGGCCACCAGGTCCATGTCCGACCAAGCTGGAGATCAAAGGACACTTGATATACATCAATATCGCGCCTGTTTTCTTGTGTAGTGCCGGGTTAGAATGAAACTCTAACTTCTTTTCCTGAATGGCGTAAGAGAATAAGTTCAGGTATGCTTTAGGTGCTGCCGGGGGATAGAACTCTTCATTTCTTCCTTAGATACCGTAAGAGGTTTAGGTATGATTTAGGCGTCAAACTAGCGGCCTGTCACTACTGTACCTCTTCCATTTGTTTATTAAACCAAATATAAACCTCGGGACACTGTTACCTCAGTCGTCTTTTATCCCGACAACATAAAGTTAGAAAGGATAGTGACCAACTCTGTGAGTAAGACTTAAAAAAAAATTTTGGATCTCAAAATTAGACAGCAAGCTGAGAAAGTTAACGCAATGGATATCTCCAATTTTTTGCGCTAGATTACTTCAATCCCCCTTATACTTAAATCTGATTTCTTGTTATCGGACTGATTGGAACTAAAATCTTTATAGGTTTATTCTTTATTTTAACTCTTAATCTTCATAGCAGCTACTCACTGTAAACGAGAAAGAGCTCGTATAAGTTACAATTAGTTACCTCTATTAATAGTCTTCTTTCCTACATTAGATTCTTCAACTGTAGCAAAGCCCGCATCAGCATCTTTCTCAGACTTTTCCTCATGTATGAGTCGACCTGGAAACAAAATACTTGATCATTAACTTACTTATATTTTATCATTAAGTCTGGCTGATAGCACCTTGACGCAAACCTGAAGCGGATATCATTAGAATATGCAAAAATATTGTTGTTTTTCAATGATAGTATCATATCGTAAAATAATAAACTTAGTCAACCGTGATAACCAAAAGAATGTAAAAATAAGCGCTTTATCAAGTACCTAGGTATAAAATGGTGCTAATTAATGTAACACAAACAAAGAGTTGTATAACAAAGCTAAACAAAGCGATTAAGTTTACATGACTGCTACACAAACAAAGGCACACGAGTGTAGTTTATGAAATAAGCCCAAAGGGTACATACAAACTTTGAAAAATATTCAAAGCTAGCAATTATAGCATAACAGTCTTCGCACATTAAAACAACTCAACGGCGACTCGACTCTATGCCAAATATTGAAATTTAAGCCGTGTCATATGTTCAAGGTTTAATTAAAAAATATGATATATTAAAGTAGTGTACGACGAGTGGCCTACGCATCGTACACTAAAGGTCAACCCCGTTACGTTTGTCACGCAATGACCACACGTTGTCCACACAACGGCCACACGTTGTCCACGCAACGACTATGCGTTTGCGACAGACGCGTGACGGGCAACCATTGTCCACTCGTTGACACCGCGTTGTCCACTCATTGACACCGCGTTGTCAACTCGTTAACACCGCGTTGACCACTCGTTGATAATGCATTGCCCACTACTGACCATTGGGTGGATCAACTAGTTGACTACTCATCGAGAGTGTAAGTAGAGTTTCTGCCGTGTTGGCGTGGGTTGTTATAATGAGCGAAGAGCTTAAAATGGACCTCTCAGTATAAAACTCTAAATGATTAAAAAACTATACCTTTTTTCGCCTCCATTAGCAGATGGATCATGTCCGGACGTAAAATGTTGTGACTCTCGCGGTCTTTCATCGTGCTCATGACCAGGTGATTGAAGAAGGCCGATACGTCTTCAGAGAAAAGTGTCATCTTGAGGTGCTGTAAAGAGCCACACTTGTATGTATGTATGTATGTATGTATGTAACTCTTTATTGTACAAAATAAACATGACAAAATAACAAGCACATAACAAAACACAAGTACAAAGACGAACATATCCCTTAAGGGATCTCTTCCTGCTGACCTTCAAGCGATTGACAAAACAAGTGAAATTAGAGTAGACACACAAAGAAACTTGTTTTTGAACATCGAACCTAAATTAGCACTTTAACGCTCTATAGCATTCACTGTCACTTCTCAGAGTCAAACTTATATGAGAATTCAAATACCAGCGAATCTTTGACAATGGCATGGGTTGAAAGTCAAGAAAATGCATGTATGCGTCGATGGGTAGTGAATACGTTAAACGAAGAAAAAAGAAACTGTAGAGTCAATGTAAAGTTCTAAAAACTGAAAAAGGAATACATTATAAAGATTGACGATCTTTGTCTTTTTATTCCAATTTTTTTCGCCTTTTTATCAGAACCAATTGGCCAGCGTAATCAAGGGTAACATACAAACGTACATACACCACGCCTGTATTCCCGAGGGGTAAAAAGAGCACACGAAATACTACATAATCAAAACGATGACTTTTTCACGTCTTGTAGCCGCGTTTTTCATATTTCAGGTTTTTAATTAAGTAGATCAAAATGTAAGTATGCGAAAGTAAATAAGTGAGTGAAAAAATAAAAACTTGACGGTTTAATTTTTTTTTGTTTTTAATTGCATTCCTTTCCTTATTTTCCTAATCTGCTTCTGCTCGGGCAGATAATAAAATAGCAAACATTTCCACAAACCTTGGCCAACGAAGGCGCCGAAGCAAACACGAAAAACTTCATCAACTGCCAGAACCCGAAGTTTGAGGATTTGTAGCCCATTTTGTAGAATTCGTTGTCAGGATCCGTGTGGGAGTCCACCCTCAGTCCAAAGGCACAAGATGCGATGACATCATTGGCGTAGCGAGATGCCAAATCCCTGATATCCAGGTCAATCGTTTGACCTGTAAAATTATAGCAAATTGTTGAGTTAAACCGCGGATTGAATTACTGGCGACCCCGGGGCTCAATACTCTTAGATCAGTCTCTCCCCTATCAATTATATTCTATTTCTATCTCTCTTTCTATAGCTGTTTGGTATGAGTAGCCCTATCCAGTATGGCCTCTGGGCCATCGGCACGCAAGTTCCTCAGGTATTTTTTTTATTTTCAGGCCCATAATATGTTTCGTGCCAGGCGGTTACTTTTATATGAATTTTTGTCATCACCAAAAAACCAAATTACTACATTGATTTTAATCAATTAAAAAAAACTATTAGGCGTAGCCTCAATTTTAAATTTCCATTCTAAAATGCATTGATGTCATCTAATTTTTTAATTTCTATTCAGCATTGAAGATTTCAGAAGAGGTAAAATAGAACGTGTGATGAGGGATGAATTAATATAATAAATGACTCCTTCTATCCGCCGTATTAATTAAGCACACGATCCGCCAAAAACCTTGCATAACTTTGCCAAATGCAACCAAGAAATTCGCTATTGAAAAAGCACTTACTTCCAGAATCTCGGAGTTTGGTCTTCAAAGAGCTGACCATCTGGTTCCCTACTTCCACTATGAAAGGCAGCATGTGCTTCATCTTCGAGCTGGTGAATGCTGGACTTAAGGTTGACCTCATATCCTTCCATTCCTGCCCTAAAAATGTAGATTAACCAGGTCAATACATTTTTGCCGAAGATGCAAATGGTTCAACAAGCATTTCTTCTAAATATTTGATTCTCATACTGGTCAGTTAACTAAAGCTGGCACGTAAAACAGACGTTCACATTGCGTTTGTGTAGTCTCTGTGAATTAGCACGCGGCGTGACTTTGCACTGCATACGTATCATGAAAAGTCTGTCCGATTTGATCAAAATTATTAATTTTAAACACACTGTTTAGCGAAATTGCACAAGTGTGAGTACTGTGAACGTGCCAGCTTTAGTTGACTGACCTTATCGTCTAGTCCGTAAAATGTCTAAATGATAGTCACATGATTAAAATTGGCAAATTGAATTAAGTAATTGAATTCTTTCTTCTGTATCATTAGGCCGCTATTTTTCTACTTCATCATTATTACATGAACCCTAATACAAAACCTGATGCGTTTCATTAGAATTAGTGATACCTTTCAGCGAAAACAAGTTCCTTCCAAAAAGAGGGTCCACTTCGGCACTGACGAAGTTTCTATGGTCCAAGAAACTTTCGAAGTCCTTGACAGTGATCTTCTTGATCAGCTCAATGTCTCTTATGAATATGACTGGCTTCGTAAATTCGTAGTTACCTACAAATCTGTTGACAAAAAAAATAGCAGTGAGATATTATTGCTAGGTCCAGCCATGAACCGGGATTGTTGAGCCACTTGCCACTGTTCGCAATTTAGACGTGTAATCAATGACTGATGTGACCGACTAGATGTTAGCTATTGGATTAGTATTACACGACCAAGTTACGAACATTGGTACATAAGTGGCTCAACAATCCCGATTCGCGATGGTACATTGGGTTGAGAACGTAGAGAGAATGAATAAAACGAGGAAGCAAGCAACAAGCGAAGCGAAGCTTCGTTTTGTAGATAATTATAGTGAACTGTTTGGTCATTGTAAAGTAATCAGTGTGTTTGATAAGTTTTGTACGTCCGTTTTAACAGAGGAATACGATTTTATATACACATTGACGCTAAAATCTCGTTCAAACAGAATTCACCGTCTGCAAAATCTGTCTCATTATTCCTTACCCGGCCCTGATCAGGGTTGGTTCTCCAACCAACGCTTACTTAGATCCTCAGATGTTAAATAATACCCTTTAGGCTATGTTAAATTAGGTTTTGAAAACAGCCAGCAACTCAAAAAAAAATATGTAAAAATGTTTTTAAGAAAACATTTTTTACTGAGTTTGTACTGCCTAGTAACTAGGCCCTAGTTTGTATATCTATACGTTTAAGGGGATGCGCGGACTGAACTGCGATAACTCGCCAGCTTTTACTTAAACCCTTTAGGGGTTTTCAATACATACATACATACATATTCTATTGGAGTTTTCAATTGTGGCTAATAATATTTATCCATGTACAAAATAAACTTGTGGAAACTAAAAGCCGTCCCGCGCGCGACTAGACACGCGTGTTGTGGCACTAGACGTACAAGTTATACTTTATTATGGTCTAATTAATCAGTCAAAAAGTCGAGAGACATAGCTTGTAAACTTTTGAACGCATGCGCTGAATTGATAGATAGGTACGTCATAGAGGTTATGAATGCGTCTCGTCAAATGAAGACAATCATTCTTAATTGGGTTGATCTTAAAAATGTCCGAGAGCCAGAGTTTATTATTATGTTTACTTGTAGGTATGATTGCCATTGGGTATTTGACTGATTTAGGAATCTTTTACTATTTTCAAAATAATTTAAATTTTAATTGTTACATTAATTATTACGCCCGGTCTCGATACCAGAACTGGTAATTTTAGTTTTTAATCTTACTTTTACTCGTTGCTTGATTTGACTTTAAGCGTTACGATCAAGAAGGAAGTGACATGGACGATGTTATTGTAATTGAAGTGTCGGCGAAAATGATAAGTTAAATATAGTTTTGAATCACGACATAAACAATTATGTCGTGATTAACAGGTGCTCTAATCGCTTCTTATCTTTGTAAATGTACATTGTACGTAATTTTAATGTACATATCTAAAACTGTTCAAACTGTTAAAGTCCTACATCATTGGTTACCTTTTAAATTACAAATACCTATAAACTAAGCAACCTAAATGTGTGTAAGTGCGTTCTTACATGCGAGCGTGTTTGTGTGTTTGTGTGTGCATGCGCGCGTACGTACGCCCTGCGTGAGATTGCTTGCGTGCATGTATGTTTTTTATTTTATTTTGTTTTATTTTTATTTAAAACAATTAAACAGCATTACGGAATAATTTTAAACAAAAAAAAACCGACTTCAAATTAGCTTTATCCTGAAAGGAAACTTCTGTTTATGTACGTATTTACTAAAGGTCAAGTAGGTATACGTATACGTAGCTCTCAGCAGATTCAAGGCTTTAGGAGGATCTATCTGATTTAGAACCCTCTAAACTGTTAAGTAAACCCCACGACGAACGAGCATTAGCAGAAATGCAACGCTTGAGAAGCAGCAGGCCTTGCTAATTACTGAAACTATAATTTTCAGTCTGCAGGTGCATTCAGTATCGAAAAAATTATCCTTTAACTCCAAAAAATTAAGGAGTTGACCTTTCATCATCAGCTCAATCATATTTTTTTTACAGCCAAGCGTAAATACTGGTGTAGTTTTGAAAACTGTACTAAAAACATTACCTGTGCCTATAAAATTTGAGGGTTGCCCTCGATTTCCCTCATATTCCATCATCAGGTCAAAATATGCTGACAATCGGACTACCTGGAAACTATACCCTTTCAGACAAAAAAAGAATTTTCCAAATCGGTCCAAGCGTCTTCGAGTAATCAGCGAATACACATAAAAATACTCTCCATTTCTTCCGTGGATATCGCAAGAGGCGACAAAGGACCTAGGTTAAAGTAAATTTTAGGCGACAGGCTATGAGGCTAGCAACCTGTCACTATCATACCTGCTAACTCAAAACCTACAAAAAATGTGCTAGAAGTGGCCACGAAGCGTGACATAGCCGTAGTTTTGTCTATGTAGCGTTTTGTGTGCTCTGCCTACCCCATTTAAGAATACAGGCGTGACTGTATGTAGGTATGTAAGTATGTACAAATGTAAGTTCGGACTAAAATTCCCGAATGCCCATACATTTTTTTTTATTTTAAGGATAATTCAAAAACTACTAGTTAGATTTTGATGAAATTAAAATGGGACCAATGGGAAGCCATTTGCTGTCGAACACAAAAAGAACCATCGAAATCGGTCCACCCGTTTAGAAGTTCTGAGGTAACATACATAAAAAAAAAAAAAAAAAAAAAAAAAAAAAAAAAAAAATACAGCCGAATTGAATACCTCCTTTTTTGAAGTCGGTTAATAAACCAAACCACTATGTGTGAGTACGTGCGCACCTGTGTGCGTTGCGTGCGTGCGTGTGTATGTGTGCTTGCGTGTGCACGTATCTGTGCGCGATATGACATAAATACAAACCTCTCCTCCGGGTGATCCCAATACATATTATTCATGACGTCAACGAAGTGTCTGAGGCGGAGCATAGTGGAAGCCATGTTGCCCAGCACTGGGATGGGCGTGTTGTGCTTCACCCCATACTTGCTGAACCGTGAGTAGACTTGCTTGAAGTACAGCGCAAGCGCAGCGACGAGCGCAGCTATCCAAATGTAGAATATCATGATCTGGGGAAGAATGAGTTAGTCACAAAAAAGTTTTGGCAATCTTACTCTAATTGCTAATTGAGGAGTCACTACTTAAACAAAAAAAAACATAATTAAAAAAAATAATTTAGTAGAATTGTTGCTAGTCATATTTTTTATTGTTATATTTCATTGTGGGTGTCGTAAGAGTCGACTCTGGGTTAGTGTATTGTGGGCGATGGGCTTGCAACCTGTCACTGCAATTAAACACGTTTAACCATCTGGTTAGCCTGAAATTGCTAAACGTGGACTGGATTTTTGAATTCATGTGCTCTGCCTTCCTCTCTTGGGAATACAGGCGTGAGAATATGTATGTATGTATGTATATTTCTTTATTAGAAGCACCTACTTTCTTAGTCGAATTTTACAATATGGGAGCGACGGAGAAGTACCTAATACATTATAGTATACATTTCTTTTTTTCACTTTCTTTTTTTAACAATTACAATAATTAGTGCTAGCTAAAAAGTAAAGGCAGATGAGTATAGATAATACATACACACATACAACACCTGTATTTCTAAGTGGAGTAGGCAGAGTACATTTAACGCTACACAAACAAAACCGTGGCTATTTCACGTTTGGTGGCCACTTCCAGCATTTTTTTTAGTTTTAAGTTGGCAGGTATAATAGTGACAGGTTGCTAGCCTGTCGCCTAAAATATTTTATACCTTAACCTATTTCTTTAGTCACGGAAGAAATGGAGAGGTGTTATCCTAAATCCGACATGACACGGAGTGTATTAGTACTTAGATAAGTTCATCATCATCATCATCATCATCATCATCAGCCTATATACGTCCCACTGCAGGGCACAGGCCTCCTATCAGTATGAGAGGGCTTGGGCTATAGTTCCCACGCGGGCCTAGTGCGGATTGGGAACGTCACACACAACATTGAATTGCTTCGTCGCTGTGTGCAGGTTTCCTCACGATGTTTTCCTTCACCGTATAGCTCGTGGTAAATATCAAATTCGATACGTAGTGTATATTACTTCAAACCAGTTTACAATGACTTTGACCTTGGTTAGGGCAAGACCTGTTTTACCTACTGCACACCGTAAAACGGGGTGAGAAGGGTTTGCGGGGGAGTTGGGAATGGACAATGCGGGTAACGCAAAAGAGTGAGGTGGATTTTGTGGGCTACTGCTATCTAAATTTACGTTTCTATTAGAAATACTCAACTCACGTTCGTATGAAATGCCATCTCACCCCAACTACGGTACTACGACTTACTACTGTATTTACGTTTAAAGTTATGAAATATAACCAACATTAATTAAAAATTAAAAACACCCCCGACGAGCCCCAACCCAATGGGTTTACTGAACGTGTAACATTCTTATCGCACCAAACAAATGACCTAATGACCTTGAAGACCTGAACCGATTTCCACCAAACATAGCTAAGAACACTCTCGACTGATATAACTTTCAAACAAAAAAAACCGCATTAAAATCGGATCATCCGTTTGGGAGCTACGATGCCACAGACAGATACATACACATTTACACACACACACACACACACACAGAGACACGTCAAACTTATAACACCCCGTCGTTTTTGCGTCGGGGGTTAAAAACTCCCAAAATATATGAAGCCGTGGTAGCATAGCGATTCGACCTGTGGCCTCTCAGGCAGAGGGTCATAGGTTCAGACCCCAGGCTCGCACCTCTGAATAGCTCTGAAATTGATATTCACCACGAGCTATTATGTGACATAATGATATATTTCCTGTGTGGTGTCCGGATAGAATAACACCTCTCCATTTCTTCCGTGGATGTCGTAAGAGGCGACTAAGGAAACAGGTTAAGGTACTTTTAAGGCGACGGGCTGGCAACCTGTCACTTAACCAGCCAACTCGAAACCTAAAAAAAATATACTAGAAGTGGCCACGAAACGTTAAAGAGCGTTTGGTGTGCTCTGCCTACCCCATTTGGGAATACAGGCGTGATGATGTATGTATGTATATAATATAAAAAATAAACGGTGATATTGAAAAATATATCAAAGTCCCTCTGTAAGTCCCTATTCATCCAGTTTTACGGTGTGTATTTCATTACATTTGCGTGTGTTAAATAACAAACAGGATATTTGTGGCGCAATTTACTGCAACATGTGATGAGATTGGATTGGTCATTAGATCATCACTCATTACTCCGGGGAAGTCTCGTAGGTTTCTCAATGCGTCTAACTACTATAGTTTACCTATTCTTAATAAATGATGATGTTAATAAATGTATAAGAAGAGAGAGAAAAGAAAGAAAGAAATCGATTCTTTCTTTTCTTCTTCTTTTTTTCTTCTTTCTTTCTTCTTTCTTTCTTCTTTCTTTTTATAGTGTCTTTGATGATATTCTTTTGCTTCTCCAAACCACAACATGTTTATCAATTGTTTTAGAACTTTCCAAACACTCAACCACAGTTTTTTTTAATTCCTGATAATTTATAAAGTATCGATTTTTTTATCAATTCCCGTTGATATAAACTAACCATATAATTTCATTTGAACAAATTTTGAAATACACTAAGTTGTTTTTTTAACGAAAACATAACGCCGGTATTCCCAAATGGCGTAGTCAGAGCACAAAATTTTACCTTTCGTTGCCACATCTAGCATAGATTTAAGATAAGAACTAGACAAGTATAATAAAGACAGTTGCTAGCATATCGCCTAAACTTTACCTTAAGCTATGTAATTAGTCATCTGTTAGGGTAACGGCACCAGTTATGGACGGTTTAAGCTGACAAGCACCAGTGACGAACACTTCATAATTTAAAGACCACAGAGTTGCAAATTTATTGTTGTAAAACAAATGACTTTTCCTTAGTGAGTAGTAAATAAGAGTCATTGTCCATTACTGGTTCTTTCTCCATTACCGGCGACTTTACCCTACGACATCCACGGAAGAAATGGACAGGTGTCATTCTAAACCCGACACCATTCAGTAATCATAATATGACATACAATTACATAAACGTGACAACATACACCTGCCAATTGCACTTCAAGTGGATAACAGGAAAATGTTAATCATATATTTTGCCACTTCTAAGTAGCATAAGGTTTGCAAAGATGGAAGAGGTAAAATAGTGACAGGTTGCTAGCCTGTCGCCTAAAACATACCTAAACCTGTTTCTTTAGTTGCCTCTAGCGAACCATGATATAGTCAAAATCATGGTTTTTTCTGAACGTTTCAAGTGCTCTGCCTACCCCATTTGGGAACACAGGCGTGATTGTATGTATGTATGAACCCTCTCATCCTGAGAGGAGGCCTATTAAGGCTAGATTACTACTTAAACCTCTATCCCTAATTGCCACTTATGACATTTACGGAAGAAACGGACACGTGCGAGTCTAAAACTGACATTACACCGAAAAATAAAACATAATTCTTTGTTTACATTATCAATGGTAATCAAACGCACTACATCAATAACCAGCTAAACCTGATTAGGTACAGTCAACAACCAAGTGACAAACACGTAGAATTTCGCTTTTAATTGCAAACACGCTCTTATTAACTACATAACTAAGGTCGCGTATATTTTGTCACATCGACTTTGTTGTCGTTTACATACACAGAAACATCACGCCTGTATTCCTAAATGGGGCACACAAAATGCTACATTGACAAAACCATGCCCATTGTGCGTTTCTTAGCCATTAGTATATTTTCTAGGTATTAACCCTTTCATTGCCGAGCACCTGATATTGCATAGAGTATTGACACCTATCGGCGTCAGCGGCAATTAATGGATTAAGTACAATGCAATAGAACAACAGTGACAGATTGCTGGCTTGTCGTCGCTTCTTACAACATCCACGGGAAAAAATGGAGAGTTATTCTAAGACACTACACTATTAACTAAACCGGTTACTAATTGTATAACCAAATTATTTGCTCCAAAAAAACTTACGTGCTAGTCGAGTGGTTTTCAAACATATACAGAAGTTATATCACAGCGAAATATCGTCCGCACGGCTCGGGGCGCGGCAAACGACTGCGGTCTTTCGGGTAATCAACATAGTATTATGTTATGTAGTAGAATTAAGTACTTGCCTATGCCCGCAAATCAATTTGATAATTAACTACACCAGATAATGATTGTTTGTTTGACTGTTGCAAAATAGAATACATGAAACGCTACATAGCTCAAAATTTTATTTATGCAAATAGGCTCCTAAGAGCGTTTTTACACGTCATTTTCGTGTCTACAAGCGCTTCGGAAAGATCATTATTGCCAAGAAAAATGCAACACAAGAAACTTGGTAGAAAGTCACTTTTTCAAAATACATTTTTTTTAATTTCCCCGTGTGGTGCCGGGTTAGAATAGCACCTCCCCCTTTCTTCCCGTGGGTGTCGTAAGAGTCGACTCTGGGAAAGGGTTAGTGCATTGTGGGCGATGGGCTAGCAACCTGTCACTGCAATATCACGTTTAACCATCTGATTACCCTGAAAATGCTAAACGTGGCACTGGATTTTTGAATTCATGTGCTCTGCCTACCCCTCTTGGGAATACAGGCGTGAGAATATGTATGTGTATGTATTTTTTTTAATAAAATAGTTACAAAATAATTGTAAAATTGTAGGCACGAAATCAAAGGCATTAAATTGAATATAGGAGTGTAGTTCATAAAATAACCCCAATAGGTTAATTTCAGAAGAAATTGTGGGGAAAGACTCCAATAGAGAGATCTCTCTCCAGGCAGATTTTATGTCTGAAGACTGAAGTCCACAGAGAGAAAGTTGGAAGTTGTATTTATATAACTGATCTGCGAAACTTCGTTAGTGCCATGTAGGATACCATTTTGAAAATTGATGTGACAATGTCACGAGATGATGTTTTGTAGAAGTTACTCGACGATAAATGGCGCTATGGTTTGTGATTTAAATACATACATACAATCACGCCTGTGTTTCCAAATAAGGTAGGCAGAGCACACGAAACGTGACATAGACAAAACCATGATTCTGACTATATCACGCTTTGCAGCCACTTCTATCAAATTTTTAGGTTTGCAAAGATGGTGATTGTGATGGCGGTGCAGAAAGTTTGTGATTTGAATGTAGATATAATATTAAAAAATAACCGACTAGTGGTGACCTTCGTTCAAAATGATAATTATTTTCAATGCTATGCATTTTCCCGGTGTAGTAAATAGACTAAAGTAGTTATGTCCTTTCTCCTGAGAAATAATGGTTTCCTGGTACATATCAACCTATCGCCATGCCAATGTATATAGAAATCTATTCAGTAGGTGAAGCGTAAAAAGGTAACAGACAGAAGATGGAGATAACATGAACAGGGATCATAAAAATATATCCTGGATTATGTATTGCAGCCACATAGTAGATGCATGTTAGAAGCACTTTTCTCATATGTATAACATTGTGCAACGTGAAGTTGTGATTGCGATGTAATTGTTACCGATTGTGAAATGTCGAAAAACAAATTTGAGATTATTCTGTTACATCATTAAACAATACTAGTCTAAGATCCTGATAAACAACGACCTTTACCGATCTGGTTAATGGATCAAACACATTTTTCATGTAATTGAATATATCAAAAAATATATTATTATATGGGTTGCCTAGCAAATTTCAGTCCAGGATATTTTTTTTAAATATTGCACAGGTTTGGTTAATAGATCAATTTTATACCAATCGAAAGTATGCAGTCCATAATATATGCGCCTATTTTTTTCCTGTCACAACCCTTGGGTAGCCAGGTATGAACAGGTAAATCGATACGAGTAATTTGCACCGGTCTGGTTAATGAATGAAACTTGAATAAAAATAAAGTTTATTAAACTTTTTTTTTTGAAATTTTACATCTACGGACTCGAAATTTTCTACAATTTTTTTAATTAAGATTTTAATATTATGCGCTCCGCGAAAAGTCACAATGGTAGCTATGCTCTTAAAGATAATGACAACTAAAGGGTTTTTTTTCCTTTTCTTTTCAATCACAACAATTGCAATCAAATCTTTTTACTTCTTTTATTGTTGTTGTTTGTTTGCTCTCTTTTTTTTCTTAATGTACTATTATATGTATGAATAAAATTAATATCAACCTTAGAAACTAAATACATGTCTACTCCGGGTTAGCCAGATGTTATGGGCTATCCTGCAGTTTATTGAACTTGGTGATATAGGGTTGCCTACGAAAAACCAGCCCTGAACCGGTTGCCGAATTTTAAAAGATTTCGTGTTCCAGTTGACGCTTCAATCGTAACACGGTCACCAAATTTCTTAATATTTTTATTTTTGCAAGGTTTCAGTTTGGTAATTTTTAATGTCATCAAAATCAATTTCATGATTTCCGAACTCTAAGAATGAAGCATGGTATCTCAAAAACAATTGAGATAAGTGCATCACCATGTTCTTTTCCATTATTTCCGTTTCAATGAACTTAGATAGCGCCTTATTCCAATGCCAACTGATGTAAATAACTAATTATTATTTATAACTATAATATTAATAAAAACGCACCTAGTCTTCGATCAACAATTACAACTAGATAGAACATCGCCTACAAAAACAAAGCGAAAAAGCGGCACATGCGTACTATTTCTACGTATACTTATAGTTACGTAGCCAGTTGAGACAAAATATTTTTGTGAACGTCGTATAATTTTAGTAAATTGAACCTTATCACACAGTACAAAGACTCTTTATCATAATTCTTAAGAACGGCATATAGTTTTAGTAAATTGAATCTTATAACACGGTACAAAGACTCTTTATCTGACGAAAACAAAATGCAATATCTCTATTGCACACATCATTGACAGTATGCGTCAAAACCAAGCCAGTCCAGAAGAGACAAATGACAATATTATTTCAAGCAAATAACAACTTCAACTCCAAGTCGTAGTCATGTTGTAGGATTCAAATTTCATTGCCACCTAATGATTTACAGCGTTTTGGAAATTTTGAAATCGATAATTCTTAATAGAACATAGGATAATGAGGAATAGTGGAGTCGCTTTTATGAATTATATTATTTATTTTTCGAACGTAAAACAAACAAATTAAATGAGGTACAGTCGACCAAGAAATTGGTCTACCCCCTCAAGATCGATATTCATTTGAACCTCATGAAACAACAAGGTCGATTTCCCCTCGCCATAATATTATGACAGTGACAATGTCAACCTTGTGACAATTTTAATCTCACAGAAACTTTTGTCAAAAGTGGTAGACCACTTTCTTGGCCCACCGTACCTATATTAACACGTTTTAATATCTCGGTTTCTTGTTTATTAGTTTGTTGCGTTTTTTACTACCAACAACGATCTTCAAGAAATAAGATAAGATGTAGATGTAATCTGAAAATCTTTAATTTCCACTCAATATTTTGTAGTTACGTAATAAAATAAATATGTTTTTTGCAATTACCAACTCACATTAAATTTGTAGTTACAGAATTGGCAGTGGCATATCTTATTATTAACATCCTTTCAACTGCAAAATTAAGTTTGTCGTTCAATTTGAAGTTAATAGCAAATCGAGGGAACCGCGAATAGGTACGTAAGTCTGATTCGCACTTGTCCAGTTTATAGTTTACTAGCTTTTGCCCGCGGCTCCGCTCGCGTTAAATTCGGGGTAGCACAGAAGAGATAGCACACATACCAATTTATAGCTTTCTACATTGAAAATTGCGGAATTCTCCACAAACTTCCACCCCTCACTTTAGGGAAATGGGGGGTTTTGAAGAGACAAAAAGTAGCCTATGTCACTCTCCATGCTTTAAACTATCTCTACCTAAAAAAATCACGTCAATTTATCGCTTCGTTTAGCCGTGAAATACGGACAAACAAACAAACAAACACACTTTTACATTTATATATTAGTACGGATTATAAACTTTTATTTAGTTTCACCGTCCTGCCTGATGATGGAGACGGAAGGTGGCTATAGGAACTACTGAATGCAACAAAATAACGTTTATACATATTATTAGCCAAGGCGTATATCGCTGGATTTAATATATAAAAATATCACAAAATTCAATATCTTTATACTTATATTCATATCTACAATTTTCATAATTATAAGTAAAATTCAGTGCAATTAATAAATAAAATATAAAAATATTTTATGATTAAAGTAGGAACTGCTGTTTTAAGCAATCGACGTCGGTTAGTAAGTATTTCCGGATATATCAGATTTATCAAAATGATCCTACCTAACTAACATACAACAGAATTCTTAGCTGGCTTGTAAAAATCATGTCTTCTTTATCTAGCCACAATTGAGCTCCATTCTGCACACATAAAAGGATTGCTCGGAAAACTAAAATAAAAAAAAGAAAGCTAAGTAGGTATCTCAAGAGAGTTCAACAAACAGACACCAAACTAGCATCAACCAATTTTAATGTTCTGGTAACAAATAAATTTTATAAAGTATAAATCTTCTCCATGCATCTACTGTTCTGTTACACCCAATGTCGTTCCAACATTGGCCAAACATTTGTAGTCGTGATTTAAAATCGGCAATTTTAATCAAAATATAATATTATCTGTTAGATTAAAGCTAAAAATATAACTTATTGTACATGTACTTAGTGAAAATAAGACACTCCAGCCGTTAAATTGTTTTTTCGGGCATTATTTTTGCAGCTTTTAAATACGCATTGTGACATTTGTGACACGTGTTGACGTTGGCTGTGTTTCAACCGAACTAAATAAAATAAGAGCACACTTTTGAAGTGCGCTTTAATTCATGGAGACGTATTTTTTGCGCTGACCCGATATCTAGTTGTAATTGTTGATCGAAGCACCTAGTATAAAGAAAATCTGGTATTACGGGAATCTGATATTTTGATAAGCAGGTATGTCGGAAATCTAGTATTTTGCAATTCTGATATTTAGGGAACGAGCGAACAGTTTGACTTTCAGGTTTGGAGAGAAAGGTCGTTGTACATCGGGATCCTATACTATACCTTAATTTAGCGATTTATCTAAACTAACGCGCTCAGATAAGATTATAATACTTATTAGTATAAATATAAATAGCAGCCTGTTATACTCTCTCTTAAGTTGTACTTACACTGTTACGTACCTATTTAGTGCCCTACACCACACTACCTCGGTCAACAAACGTTGACTCCACAACAGACTATCCGTCAGCCGCCGTCACCTCGTCAAAAAGCCACTGTAACACTGTAAGTACTTAATAGTAATTTAAACAAAAAAACCTCAAATTAGCAAAATCCTGAAAGCATAGCTATATGGAACGTCAAAGAAATTCCGTATTCAAGTAGATCATTAATATTAGTTAAAAACCACCAAAATTTAAGAACTAACTTGATGGTCTTGCGTCAGACTGTACAAAATAATACATAAATACATACATGCTTACTTACATATAGATAATTATGTCTGTATTCCCAAATGGGGTAGGCAGAGCATCCGAAACGTGACATAGACAAAACTATGATTATGACTATTTCACGCCCCACAGACACTTCTACCATAATTTTAGGCTTGAAAACAGATTGGACAGGTTTAACAGTGACAAGTTGCTAGTCTGTCGCCTAACGCAAAACTAAACCTATTTCCTTATTCGCCTCTTACGGCATCCACGGAAGAAATGTAGAGATGTTATTCTGTCCCAACACCACACAGGACAAATTAATAAAAGTCAAAAGTTAATTTTCATGAAGTAGGTACTTCAAAATTATATCCGAGTCGAACCTTTGACATGTGGAACAATAGATATTATTTTATTATGCATCCAAACGGATAAGAAGTGCAATGTTTTCTGCAATACATTCCATTCCGGAACACAACAGTACACACACTGTTGCTTTGCGGTAACGGGTAAAAACGCTAGTAGCGATCCCAATGTACCCTGCACGAGTTCCTACTTACTACCTGTTTTTTACCCTGCATGCCGTAACACAACAGTGCAGGCACTGCTGCTTTGGGCAGGAGTCACGGTTAAGACGGTGATAGTGATCCTGATGTACCCTTTACCAGCTCCTACTAATTTGTTAATGATTTTTTGGAAGTTCACATGAAGAGACGCCCAGATGCCCGTTGATGTCTCTCATAGTTCATACAAATAGTTTAGAGGATTTTTCAAAAACTTCATGTCAGATCTTGGTGAAATTAAAATGGAACTAATAGTAATCTCAGACTTATCAAACACAAAAGGAACTATCGAAATCGTGGCATTCGTAAACGTATTTTTACTCCCCTCTTACTAAGTATATCTACGAAATAAGTAATAAAACAGGAAGGATTAAAATGTATTCAGCCATTAATAGGCTTGTTTATTCTATTAAATAGATTGACATGGTCTGATAACCTTGATATAACATTAGTTAAATGCCATTAAGTAAGTCAACAATAACATAGTGAGATGGACAAATTAATACAGTCAGACTCTGAACACCAGAGAAGCGAGTTGTGTCTTATTTTTGTATCAAGAATATTTTTATTGGACGATAAACATTTGGGTGCAAAGCGTCTAAAGATACGGAAGCAACAGTAAGTGGACATAAAATCTATTCGTATTTATTGAACCATTATTTAATGATATCCGCGTGATTTACCCGTGTGGTGTCGGGTCTAGATTAGCATCTCTCCATTTTATCCGTGGATGTTGTAAGAGGCGATTAAGGAAATGAGTTTAGGTATTCTTTAGGCGACAGGTTAGCAACCTGTCACTATTACACTACCTCTTCCACGGATTAGATAAAGAAGGTTGGATTGGCAATATGCGCAGGGCAGGCGCACCACAGTTATGATTAGACAATCATACTTTAAGAACCACGCGTTCATACTTGTTTAGTGGCATGCTGTTTGCATCGCAGTGCGGAACTGCGCTAAAATCCTTTGAAAATGCCGTATTGTACGATTGTTACGAGTAGGTTAAAGAGTCAGACGTCAAGTATCAAGCAAGGAGTAGTTTATACTCACCGATAAGCATAAAATCTCAGTTTTAAACATAGGCGTGATTATTATCTTATGTTATATATTATTTATTTATCATTATCAATGTCTTTTTTTACGTAAACATTTTTATTCGTATTCAAAACAACATCGAAAAAAAGTAGAAGACGTAGGAAAATTGAACCACAGAAGACGTTAGAACGTTACTCTTAATTCCAGATGTTCTTCGTAATCTGGGGGCTGGCCTTGCTCCTGGCGTTTGTGCTGTACTGCCACAAGGTCTACACCAGGTTCAGCAGGCATGGCGTGAGGAGCCTCACCCCGGTCCCTATCCTGGGAGACATGGCCAGGATCACCTTCCGCATGGAACACTTCTTTGAGAACATCGACAGGATCTATAACAGCTTCCCGGGAGAAAGGCAAGTTTTCAGTATTCAGTATTGTTTATGGTAACACACACATACATAGGTACATACATATTCTCACGCCGGTATTCCCAAGAGGGGTAGGCAGAGCACATGAATTCAAAAATCCAGTGCCACGTTTGGCAGTTTATGGTAACATTACACTAATAATAATTGTTCTCAAAACTAACAAGATGAAATCAGATTTCAAACTAAAACAAGAGATGACACTAAACGTTTATGATAGCTAAATATTACGACATTTTAGAGCTATTTGGCGCTAAACTCAATTGTAGGACAAGATGACCCAAAAATAAAGTAATCAAATTAGAGAATTGATAAAAAGACAGACAAAAGACTGGACTTAAGACACAAAGACAGTGTTAAAACTCAAAAAACACCCCCGGACTCAATGAATCTACAAAGTCAGTCACTATCAGACCTTTTTTTACTTCCTAATGCCTAAATTTTGTACAAATCTGTATTTGAAATCAAAGTCAAATCGTTCAAACGCACAATAATAAAACTACTAAGTGACGATAACATTTTATAAATATTTGCATCGCAAAGCAAACACGATAAAACACAATTATCTTCAAATATAACTAAGTGCCTACTTACGGTTTATCTTGCAGACATGTGTTTACTAAACTGTAGAGAGTAAGGATGGCTGATAGATAAGAATGAGCAAGTCATTGTTGTTAACGTTTCGCTTTGTTACTCGTATCAAAGCACATACAGATGCAACACCCTCACCCATATTTTTTAGTTACTTTTTTGGTGCCGGGTTAGAATAGCACCTCCCCCTTTCTTCCCGTGGGTATCGTAAGAGTCGACTCTGGGAAAGGGTTAGTGTATTGTGGGCGATGGGCGAGCAACCTGTCACTGCAATATCACGTTTGACCATCTGGTTACCCTGAAATTGCTAAACGTGGCACTGGATTTTCGAATTCACGTGCTCTGCCTATCCCTCTGGGAATACAGGCGTGAGTATAAATGTAATATTTTTTTTTCGTTAAGTTATTTTTACAGCGAGAATGATAATAACATAAGTTAAATAAATTAACATAAGTTATATTGCTATAGCTTTCTACATTGCTATTTAACTAGCCCTAGCTAACTACATTGGTATAGGTAGCTAGATAGCTCTTAAAATTATAAAAGGTGTATCGGGTTATATTTTTCCCAAAAAAAGACTGATGTAAAAAATAATTAAAAATGTGAAGTATGTACGTTTTTTTTAACATCATTTAAGAATCAAATTAGGCTATTAGCAATTTGACGTTTATTACCAGCATTACCAGTGTAGGAAAAACACAAAGCAATAATTATCCTACTGACTTTGGACTTAAAATCTTAATTTTAATTGACTTCATTACTTTCAGGTTTGTCGGGAGCTTCGAGTTTATCAGACCTGTAGTCTTCATCAGAGACATCGAGTTGGTGAAGCAAATCACTGTGAAGGACTTCGAGCATTTCCTGGATCACGCTGTAGTAATTGATGAAAACATCGACCCGTTTTTCGGAAGAAATCTGTTTGCTTTAAAAGGTAATCGAAATGCGGATCAAACAATACTACTAGAAGCTCAGAATAGCTAGTATGTGAATATTCAATACTTAGTACTAGACTGTATGAGTTAAAGTGGCTGTACGGGAGGGGTTGAGCAGCCCACACGTCTACTGGGGCAGTCAAATACCGCCGCCGTTACCCCCTATCTTTTAAAGGAGGGGTATGCCCCTGTGCTCTTTCCACTCGAGAAGGGCGCGGACAGAGAAAGTAACACAATAACCCCCGCACCGTAACCACGTAGAGTGAAGTATTTTGCTTAAAGTTATTGGCTTTTCACCATGAATTTGATCTTAGAACAGCATGAACATTTGAACATACCCCCTTCAAACCCGCAAATAAATTGTAAAGACTGACTTTTGCTTTGCCGTTTGCCCATCCCATTTGGGAAGGTGTGATGTTTATGTATGAAAGTTTTTTGCCTTAGGACAAAAATGGAAGGACATGCGGGCGACCATGAGTCCAGCTTTCACCAGCTCCAAGATGCGAGTGATGATTCCCTTCATGACGGAGGCCGGAGACCACATGATCAGCAGGATTAAGAGGAATATCATGGAGTCCAACAGTAAGTTTACTTGAACGATAGTTTTATTACTCATCATAGTCCTGTAGAGCAATAATTGTCTAACATGCTCCGAATGGCATGGGCTTGATGGACTAATCTGTTATTTTGCTTACGCCAAAGAATTTTTGGTAAAATTATTTGTTTATTTGGCTTCAAACGTGCCTGGCCATGGTTTGACTGTCATGACATTATGCGACACCATTTATTTCAATTTTGAAGCGAGGTTGATATCATGTCTGATTTAAAACGCCTGTGATTTCGAGCGTGTCAGCACTGCTGATTGGTTCTTTATTCGAAAATATCCTAATTGGTATTCGAAACTACTCAAATTCCGGATTCGTAGCATTTATCACTCACCTACAGCTGATAGAAATCGCGACCAAAAGAATGGGAACGTGTCAGAAAATTTGTCTCAGGCACTCTGCAGTTTAGGATCTCGAGAAAACTGTACGGTAGAAAGGGAGTCTGTACGTACGTGTACCTATTCTGTGCTTGTACTGCTAGGAATATTAACGCAAGTGTTATCTGTCAACAGAAGACTACTACGATGTTGATTTCAAAGACATCTCTACCCGCTATTCGAATGATGTCATCGCGTCCTGCGCTTTCGGTCTGAAGGTGGACTCTCAGAATGGTACAGACTTTGAGTTCTACGAGATGGGCAAGACGGCTTCGCAGCTCAGCGTAAAGCAGGTCCTCAAATTCTTCGGATTCCAAAGCTTCCCAACCTTGATGAAGGTAAGTTTAAGAGTGAATGGACTAATGAAGTAAACTTCACGGACGATGTTGGATTGCGTACCATCTAACCAGTAGATTCCTGGCCATCAAGAGAATCTATTTATGGTGAACGTCATAGTGACATTGCTTTGCTCGATTAAATGATTTATTATGACAACGTTAGCGATTAGTCAGGGATGGATTGGTTCGATAGTTTATAAAGGGTTGCCAGGGTATTAATTTTTATTCACTATTTTCGTGGTAAATTTTAATATTTAACCATCGGTATGCTTGGGACGTTGCACGCAAATCAAATTATACTATTTGTGCACCACGACTTTGTCTATGGAAATTACAAAATTTTAGTTCGAAACCTGTCCGTCTGGACATACCTGGAAATTGTGAGTTATCTATATAGGTGATTTCAAAGAAGAATAAATAAATAGGATAAACGCAAAGATGTAAAAGACAGATAAGGTTAGACCTCTGGCGTCTTTAGTTAGACAGTGAATCTCGTGCGTGAATCGACTCGCGCCATGCTACACCTGCAGGTTGAGCCACGATATCTTTAGGTCAATGAGTTAGGAACAAAATAACAAACTCCTAATTAAATAAAGCTTAACTTAACTACGTATTTAATGGTATCGTGCCTACAATCTTTGATAACCCTTTTTAAATCGTGATTCCGAGAAAGATAAAAGTAAAAATGATTGATAAAGAAGTACATCTGTCTGAAAACAGAAATTATAACAACAATGACGCATGAGAGAAACAAAACAATTTCAACAAGAGAAATGACTAAGCATAATCAAGTTAGGTCATTGGACCATACTTATTCCGGTCTACTGATAACATCAATGGTTCATTGACCATCGACTTAGTAAATAAAGCAAAGGTCATGAGGACAAACTGCAAAAAATACAACCATGTTTTGAAATAATTGACAGTCGTGTCCTTAATCAATCAATGTGCGACTAATTGTTGATCTTTGCATTATTTTTTCGTAGATGGAAGCTTGTACGAAACAAGTCGAATTTTGGTAAAACGTCTGCTTCAGTCTAAATCAGCGTTTCCCAAATGCCGGGTCGCGACCCGGTACCGGGCCATCTAAATAAAACACCGGGTCGCGACATTCCCGTTTTTAATGTACTTAAATAAATGTATGATATTTTATCTAAAGGTAGCTTGGGTTTAAAAGTGTAAAGTGGGCCATGAAGGGTTAGTGCGGAAATTACCGGGCCACGACAGAACAAAGTTTGGGAAACACTGGTCTAAATGATCAATTCAATTGATAGAACTCAGCATTAATAAAATTATTTTTATTTATACATACAATCATACAATCACGCCCATGTTCCCAAACGGGGAAGGCAGAGCATACAAAACGTGACATAGACAAAACCATGATCTTGACTATTTCAAGCTTCGCAGCCACTTCTAGCATATTGTTAGATTTGATAACCGGTGGAACAGGTATAATAGTGACAGGTTGCTAGCCTGTCGCCTAAAGCATACCTAAACCTATTTTCCTTAGTCGCTTCTTACGACATCCACGGAAGAAATGGAGTGGTGTTATTCTATCCCGACACCACACGGATATATTTATTTTTTATTTATATTTATATATATCACACCTGCATTTAAAAATCAGGTAGAGAGAGTACTCAAAACGCTTCATAGTCCAACCATGTAGTAAAACCATGGCCACTTTTTGCTTCGCAGCTACTTTGAACATAATTTTAGATTTAAACATAGATGAGCATACATACAATACGCCTGTATTCCCAAATGGGGTACGCAGAGCACACAAAAGGCTAGCAACCTGTCACTATTGTACCTACCACCTCAAACCCTTAAAAATATTATGCTAGAAGTGGCCACAAAACGTGAAATGGTCATCGTTTTGTCTGTGTAGCGTTTTTTGTGCTCTGCCTACCCCAAACATAGATGAAAGAGGTAATAATAGCGACAGGCTGCTAACCTGTCGCCTAAATCGTAAGAAACTTTTTTCTTTGTCGCCTTATTTCATAATCCACCGATGAAATTGGGAAGTATTATTTTGAACCCGATTGATTTATGTTTATTAATTTTTTTGTACTTTCATCGGGTTTCGAATAATAATATCTCTTGATTTCTTCCTTAGAAATCGTAACAAGCGACTAAGTAAGTAGGTTTACATTACACTTACAGGCTAGCAACTTGTCACTTTTATACCATTTTCATCTATTTCCACATCTCAACAGTCATAATCTTTGCCTACCATGTTTGGGGATTCATGCGAGTTGCTGATGTCATGTCATGTATGTATTTTAGTTGTTCAAAACGACATTATTTACGGAAGAAACCCAGAACTTCTTCAGACAATTGGTGACGCAGACAATGAAAGAACGAGAGACGAAAAATATCTACCGACCTGATATGATCCATCTTCTAATTGAAGCTAAGAAAGGTAACATTTTTCGTAAAATTGATCAGTTTCAAAAATCACTTACATAAGAGGATGGGCAATAATGAAATGCCATAATAATATTAGAAAGGTTTTTTATATTCTTAAAATTTTAACTCGCTATGTGATTGTAAATTCAGGTTGAGACCCTATCAGGATAATTTCTGAAGCCTAAATGTATAGACCTTCTTTAATGTAATTTTATGCTTCAGGTAATTTGACACATGAAGAAGATAAGACGAATTCTGCTGACGCTGGTCTAGCAACAGTTGAAGAATCAAGCATTGGAAAGAAGAATAACCACAGAGGTAAAAAGGAATGACAAACGTTGTAAACTTAGAACAAAAAAGATCTATGCGATCATTTCATTTTCACTATACAGGCAATCTAATATCGTGATTAAGTCCCGCCTACATGTAAATATGAGTGAGAATCGCGAAAGTTTAAAACTTTACAGGCAATATAAAGTTTATACTTTTTAAAGAAACTAGTGATACAAAAACTCAACAATACATCATTCTAGTGAAAGATTATTCTTTTGCAGTTTTTCTTTCACTTTGTTATTTTCACTTTGTTCACTTTGTTGTTGTATTTGTATGGAATCTTATTTCAATGATGATGAAATGAACGATTAACTTAATCAAAAAATGCACAAGTTTACAAAAAGTTTACCAAAACACATTGTTTATATCTTACATCTCAGTTATTTATTAAACAGGAATTTCTTCAGCTATTTATCTATATAGAAATAATGTACAAGAATTAAGCTTGCAAAGAATAGAAAGATTAAGCAAAAGCGGCATTACGACATTAAACCGACTGGTTGACTCACACAGCCGAAAGACTGTGTTCTGAAAACCGGAACTATAGCCAAAATTTTTGTTCTAGTCTGGGAAGATGAAGACCTAGTAGCTCAGGCAGTAATATTCTTCGTCGCGGGTTTCGAATCAGTATCCCAGGTGATGACTTTCCTCGTCTACGAGCTGGCTTTCAATCCTGATATCCAGGACAAGCTGGCACAGGAGATCAGGGAAAACGACAGGAAAAACGGCGGCAAGTTCGACTACACCTCTATACAAGCGATGACCTACTTGGACATGGTTGTCTCCGGTGAGAAATTTAGTACTGTTGTGGATTTTGTCTTTCTGTAAAAAGATATATTTTAAATTTGAATTACTTTTCTAGAGTTGCTGAGACTCTGGACACCGGGTGGTGCTTTAGATAGAGTATGCACTAAAGAGTATAATCTGGGCAAACCGAATGACAAAGCTACTGAAGACTATATTGTGAGTTGGTGATAAAAAAATACGTTTTGAATATTCTCATGAAAACTTCTGTTCAGATAATCTGTCTTTATTAGTGAAGCGCAACCTGTAATAATACAAACATCTATGAGCCTTTAATTTAACCTCCAGCGTCGTCTCAAAATTAAGCCTTTTGACAGAATTTCTGGAAGTAGAAGTTACCATCTTCCAAACAATGTCACTTAGGTTTCCATCTTTCATTGTTCTCGTTTCTCATAGTCTCATCTTAGAAATTTCATTTAGAAACGGGACGCTTCTTTGGTAGCTTTGGTTTCAAAAAACTACTTTTGTATTATATTGTGTCACATATTCCATCATTTCTTAACAGATCCGTAAAGGAGAAGGAGTCAGGATCCCGACCTGGTCCTTCCATCGAGACCCTAAGTTCTTCCCGAACCCTACCAAGTTTGACCCTGAACGCTTCTCCGAAGAGAATCGCCACAACATCCAGCCTTTCACGTACAGTCCTTTTGGAATGGGACCTAGGAATTGCATAGGTAAGCAATTTAGGAACCATTGAGTATCAAAATGCCTACAATCGGTTTAATTTTACTTTACTTATTTAAAATATTGTAGTTTTTCGGGCGAAGCACTATCTTTAAACTCTGATCGTTTCTCAAATTTATAGTTAGAAAATCATTTATTATTCATTTTTTGAATTAAATTGTCGTAGAATCCAATTTCGGCCCGCACCTTTGCAATTTTGGTGTGAGAATTTTACTACGAATTGTTTGATGAAGGAAAATGTCATGCATGAGCAAACCGGCACACAATCCTTACTCAAACAGTATCAACTCTACTACACTATACCGCAACAATTATCACTTTTTTTACAGCAACTACACTAATACTACTTATTGCTATTTTTACTTTTATTACCTTAACTACTTATCTTTAGTTGTGTACATACTTGAAAGTATGTATTTTAATCATAGAAATTTATAGTGACATTATCCATTTGTAGATCCCTAAATTACTAATTATTTTCTGAAACTCAAAGGTTAGTTATCTGAACTCAAAGGTTAGTTATCTGAACTCAAAGGTTAGTTATCTGAACTCAAAGGTTAGTTATCTGAACTCAAAGGTTAGTTATCTCGCCTTTAATTTGCACTTTTTATTTGCTACCAGTTTGCATTTTTTTGTGCAATTTTTTTTTTCTTTCCACTTGTCTACGAGTACTTACTTCTTTTCTTTTGTTTATAACAGCTTCTAGATTTGCTCTCTACGAGGTGAAAGTGATGATTTACCAGCTCCTCCGTCATGTCGAGATATGTCCGAGTGACAAGACCTGTTGGCCAATCAAACTCAGCCCTTCTACCTTCAACCTCATCATGTCAGGAGGGCACTGGATAAGGCTGAAGATCAGAGAATAATCTAGCAGAAGAAAACCGGGCGACCCAAAACTGAGGAACATGCAAGGGAATATCTTTAAAATTTTAAACAGGACGTTATTGTTCGAAGGAAACTTTTAATTTTGAAAAATAAGTAATTATGTATTGATAAAATCTATGACTACGAGAAACTATTAAATTAAATTTGAATTGGCAGATGTCGTTTTATTTTAAAAATACTTGTGTATTCCATAAAACTCTGCAAACGCTACTTTTTATAATAGTAATTGAGTGTTTTTTATTTATTTAAATAATAATGTTGATTTATATTTTAAACCACAGCCAGGTATAAATAATAATGACTACCTTAACCGGCTTAACCTATTTCCGTAGTTACATCATAAGATCCCCAGAAGAAATGGAGAGATGATGTTCTAAACCTCTTACAGCTTTCATAGCCATTGCGATACCATTTGCTTCAATTTTGAAGCGAAATTGGTTTCGATCTGTCAAAATTAAAGCGATTGCGATTCCGAGCGAGAATCAAAAGCCTTGCTGGTGCGATAAGTCAGTTTACTCAGTAGACATCTATATCTATACAAGACTTCTTTAAAAACAAAAGCAAATCTCGTCTAAAAATATAAATGACCCATAACTCA
The DNA here is from genome assembly GCA_005406045.1 of Adoxophyes honmai. Classification (NCBI taxonomy): domain Eukaryota; kingdom Metazoa; phylum Arthropoda; class Insecta; order Lepidoptera; family Tortricidae; genus Adoxophyes; species Adoxophyes honmai. Next base: position 58,223 of record BHDV01063850.1, read on the forward strand.
GCAATTGAATGACAACTCCAATTGACCTCGAACTTCGCAGCAAATCAAATAAACTGTCGACACCATCTTGCATTTACGATTGCCTGCCGGTTGTTATCGACGGTCGACCTGCTACTATGTTACACATTGGCTCGATGTTCTTACAAAGTTTCTATCCATTGCGTGATTAACACGCCCACTGCGATGTAGTCACAGGCGACGACGCACAATGTATGCGAAACTTTTTGACGTAATTGTTGTTGCAAGTGTATCGTGGTGACTGATAGAGTATCATTACGGTTATTATGTTGCTGTGGCCAAAATAGGTTTTGAAGGTCAATGTTACGTTGTTTACGGTTTGACCATGTTGGCATTGTTTACTTTTTTTTAGGCAAACAGTAAACGCGTTATTTAAAAATCATTATCTGCCACAAAAAATGTTGTACGAAAATTAATCATTTTGTAGCAAAACATACACCTACTGTAGCACAATCCTCGATATCTTACTAAGCAAGGTTTTGAACTAGTGGGGGTAAACTCGCACACCACTTTACCTGGGTGGTGAACATACCCCCGTTACTTCAATACCTTGCCAAATTAGATAGATTAAGTATAATTAGGTTTTTTTTTAGATAATGGGTCGTATTCACTATTTAACTTGTAATCTACCATGCGACAAAACAATTAAACAGGATTCCATTACGTGTTTGAGACAGGTTTATCAATCTTTTTTGGCTGTTTAACTAAGTGCCTTGGTTTATTTTGTTAAATTATTGTTTTGGTTTAATTTTCCTTGATTAGTGATTACCTGTTATACTGGGTTTGATAAAAATTACTTTTTCTGTCGTTTTCAATTAATATTACTCTTATTCACATTTTGTTCTCGGTCTGCTATGAAATTAAAAAACATGGGATAAAAAGTATAAAAAAACAATATACAAACTGTTTTTTTTTGTAATTCTCAACAACTTTACTAAACATAATAATAATATAAATTAATGGCACAAAATAGTTTTCAAAAACATAATCAAATACAAAAAATCCATTCAGTCTATATAAAAGCTCTAGTATGACTCCAAACAAGAGCTAGGTGAGTATAACACTATTTACACTATTAATTATTCAATCAATTAATTATTGTATTTTCAATTATATCGATTAAATATGCAGCTTGGTTTCCAAGGGATATCAAGCACTGACCACAAACATCGTTTGCGGTAAACAGACAATAATTATATTCTTCTTCCGTTGTACAAAAATAATTATTAACGCTACCAAGCTACAACTGTTCTATTACACCCATATGATCAATTACTTCCTGATACGGAACCTAAGCCAGTTTCCCCCTTCCACTGTCATACGGAATCCATCTTTCTTGCTCAGCCGTAGCGGTATGGTGGTCTTCTCACACGGGGACACCTCAAAATGCTGGAGCAACTGGTAAGCCATCACCTTCACCTCGCAAAGAGCAAAGCGAGAACCTGGGAGACAAAGGATACTCCTTTGAAAATGTGTGTCTGTCTGTCATCTTAGTGCACAACTCTCTATAATAGGTACAGAGTGACAGCTTCTTGCTATTCACGTACAACATAATACTATAATTTTCTAAAGTCTGACAGATTCGGGCGCAAATCTCCGTAAGTGTACTTGAAATAATTTACTGACGTGAATTATGGGCGATTCTATGGCATGACGTATTAAAAAAACATGACTGGATTCTGTAAAGCCACAATGTTTCTGCTTTTAAATAAGCAAATAACAAACGTCCCGAGTTTTTCAACATTGTGTAGGGACACCTAGCGCCATCTATCATCGAGTGGTAGAACTTCTACTGTCAAGAAAAAAGGAAGCCTACATCGTGCTATCGAAGTTTCGACGAACGGTTGCATAAATACAAATTCCAACTTCCTCTCTTTGGACTTCGGTCCCCAGGCATAACATCTGCCTGGAGAGAGATCTCTCTATTGGAGTCTTTCCCAAAATTGCATTGATATTCAGTAACATAATGCTTATTATACTGACCTATACAGTTTCTCGGCCCCAAACCAAAGGGCATGTAGACAAATGGGTCTATTTTGTGCTTGTTCTCCTCAGAAAAACGTTCCGGTTCAAATTTGTTGGGTTCAGGAAAATAAACAGGATCGTATTGAAACACCCACAACGATATTTGCACTGATTGTCCCTTACGAAGCTGGAAATAAATTAGTATTAATCTCAAAGTTAGTATCAGTATTAATTTATGAACCCCATTCTTTAAATAAAATTATGAGCGTAGTTAAGCTTAAAATTTCAACACCCGGCTTAGCACAAAATGGCTCGAGTAGAGTTGCGCGCGCGAGATAGACTATACCTGTCACTGTCTAACTAGAGACGTCTGAAAGTGCCAGGTAGTTTAACCCGCGCGCGAGACGACTTGCGTGAGTAACTGTGCTGAGTCTACTGGGTAGCATTCATAATCAGCACAACAAAATAAAATATAATATGTAAGTAACTAATTAAACTTACGATAATATCATTAGTAGCTTTGGGGTTTGGTTTGCCGAGGTTGTAGTCTTTGACACAGAGCCTGTCAACCACTGCTACCCCTGGCCACTTTCGGAGAACCTCTGTAAAATACATGTCGGTTTTTAACTAAGCCCAGTGCTACGTCGTCAACTTGTAATTGAACATTAATAATTGTAGAGGTATTACGTTTTTACATAAGTTGATCTCAATTATAAAATCTAATCCGGGAGTAAAATTAGCTTACAACCATATTGTGGCCATGTTTTAGCTGGCTTTTACTGAGCCCTATTTCACCACCTTGTCAATTTATCAGTGACACAACGTGAATCGTCGTCCTTACAAAAAATATAGATATTTTGTTAAAAGAGTCATTGTAGATTTGTCGGTAATTTTTGAAACGAGCTCAAAACTGTGAGAGCTCTGTGAGGGCTCTGGAAGCTTAGAAAATTAAGTTCAAGCTCATTGATTTAATATTAAATGTTATCAATGTTAAAGGTACATTAACTTGGACTACAAGCATTTTTAAAGGTTAAAACCGAGCCTTATTGCCAAAAATTTGAGGTTCACTTTATAAAGACGAATAGTTACCAGATACCACCATATCCAAATATGTCATGTGCTGTACGGAGTTGTAGTCAAACTGCCCGTTGCTCCGCTCCTCGTTTTCCCTGATCTCCTGCACCAGCTTCTCCTGGCACTCAGGGTTGACAGCCAGCTCGTGGAGGAGGAACGACATGGTAGCAGAAACGGTGTCGTATCCAGCGAAGAGGAAGATCACGGCTTGTGCCACTAGGTCTACATCGGACCACGCTGGAGAGCAAAGAATGGGTTCAATTTGACAATTTTTGACAGTAATTAGGAGATAGTGAATGCAATGGCAAAAATATGAGTCATTGTGAGCTTGTGTCTAATAGCGTGCAGTGCGAGCATTACTCGTGCAGCTGACGTGGTATGTAGCTTCTGTTGGCTTAAAACTCTGTGTAAATAAGTGAGTTGATGCGTTTTATTTTTCTTTGCAATCTATAAGGCCTTTACATGTTGTTAATCTGAATGCTAATCGTAAAGAAGATACTTATACCTTTCGTTCGTCGATTTCAAGTTGCCTCAGTATCAGTTAGCTACTAGTATAATGTTTTACCTGTTTTTGTCTTTGTTTTGCCAACGTCAGATTCTTCGACTGTAGCAAAACCAGCGTGATCATCTTTGCTTGTTGTTTCATGTGACAAAGATCCTGTAAAATCAATAAAGTTTCAAATGAGTCTCTGATCACACGTTTAGAAACCACTTTGTACTTTATTAACAGTGGTTCTTTTTTTCTTTGACAAATAGCAACATTGTTGATGTCAGTCAGAGATTGGAAAAACGACAACAGAGTTCTAAGAAAACTCTTGTTTACATTTAGTGCAATAAAGACTTTGTGGGTACCTTTTTTAGCTTCCATGAGGAGATGGATCATGTCAGGCCTATGTATCTTCATTGCTTCTCGTTGTTTCATAGTCCCAAGCACCACGTTGGAATAAAAGTTCCGTATCTTATCGGAAAACATACGCAATCGCAGAATCTACAAAATAATTTGAACAGATTCTTGTAATCTCTAAAAAAAATCAAAAATGCAGTCTCAAAATATACAGTACAGTGCGAGTTCAGGATTTTTCGCTCTCCCTCCTGGTGCCACGCTATAGGTTCCTCTCGAAAAACAGAGAGGTATTCAGTACAAGCCTTCTACAAACCATAATATCCCAAGTCGTCAAAAAACAAGTCACACAACACAGTGCAAGTATACTCACTTTCATGAACCACGGTACGACCATGAAACCAATCATCCTCAGCAAAGACGACAAGCTGAAGTTGGTGATCTCCTTGCTCATGTTGTAGAAGGCATTGTCTTCGAACTGGGAGTTGACGTCGAGTCCAAACGCGCAGGTTGCTATTACGTCATTGGCGTAACGATTGGCCAGCTCTCTAGCGTCTAGGTCTATGTAGTCAACTGTAAAGAAGAAGGAATATATTAGGCAGGGACTATTTTATACTTGCTGTGTTCTTGAAATTTCTTTCAGGTAGTTCTTGACTTAATTTTTTTAATACGTCCCTATTTTGTTCATACAGTATTTGTTCAGGCCATGCCTTCCCCTTTCGACGATCATCCCTATCCATGTAAGTCTGATTGTCAATTCTTTACTAATTTTTTCTCTATATGTGACCATCTAGGCAAACTTTTCTTTATTCTTGTCAATAGGTTTATACAATCACACCAGCTACCTTCAGACTGGTTGATCCTGGATTTAAGAGAACGCATCATCAGCTGCGCGACTTGGACCATGAATGTGACCATGTGTCGAATCTTGGAGCTCGTGAACGCGGGGCTGAGTAGCGAGCGCATGGTCTTCCATTCATTGCCTAAAATCATGATAAAAAGATAATTAACACGTCATTTTTCCCAAGAGGGGTAGGCAGAAAGCAGAGCACATGCATTCAAATCCAGCGCCACATTTAGCAATTTCAGAGTAACCAGACGGTTAACCGTGATATTGCAGTGACAGGTTGCTAAACCATCGCCCTTTATACACTAACCCTTTCCCAAAGTCGACCTCTTAAGAAGCCCATGAGAGGAAAGGGGGAGGTGCTATTCTAACTCGGCACTAAACGGGAAAATTAACAGAGAAGATAAAATATATTTCCCACATTCCATTTACTTTAATGATTCTTAACTGTAATTATGCTTCTCAAGAAGCAAAGTGTGCGTCTTATTCTCGCGTGCAAGGAAGAATGAAGGAGTAGGTATTTACATCAAACACAGGAAGTGTGTTTATGAATAATTATTTGGGATACCTTTCAAAGAAACTAGGTTCCTGGCAATCAGTGGTTCCACCTCAGGATCCACGGCGATGCTGCGGTCCACGAAATGGTCGAAATCTTTGACAGTTATCTTCTTCAGAAGAGCCGGATCCTTGATAAGTATGTAAGGCTTCAGGAATTCGAAGCGACCTACAAACCTGTATTAAAATACGGTGGGTGAGTCAGGATCATGAATAATATTATGTTAACCGTTTTGGTAATCTTCCGTTTCTGTATGCAACGTTTCGATCCACCTTCCCCATTTGAGAATACACGCGTGATGGGATTATTTGACACTTATGCCATACAAACATACATAGGTACATACCGTTACGAATCTTTCACACAGGGGTAGGCAGAGACCACTTTGTTCCACTCGCTACAATCCTCACATACCACTTTTGCTTCATCCACATTCATTAGTCTCTTCGTTTACATGCTCGTCCGTTCCAAGTACTCTGGACCTGACCTTTTTCTAAACCCCCGACTTATGCCATTAGGTATTGTTTCTTCCTTTTCGACATTCTGCAGAATATTCTCCGCTGCTGTTAGAAAATTATACAGAAACGCAAATAGGAAGATAATAATATATACCAAATGACATAAGTAAGTATTAAAAAATCCACGCGATGTTTATTGTATGTATTAAAAACAAACATATAGCTAGTTACCAACCTGTCATCTGGGGAGTTCTGATAGGTGCGCGTGAGCACATCTGTGACGTGTTCCCTCTGGAACAACACTCCACCCAGGTCTCCCACCAAGGGGAACGCAGGAGTGCTCTGCACGCCGAGCCGGGAGAAGTGGGAGTAGCGCTGGTACAGCCAAAAAGCTGCGCACGCGGTGCCAACCGCCAGCAGCGCTAGGATCATCTCTGTCAATTCAGTTAGACTTCAATAGGGTAGACCACTGAAAAAAAACTATTTAGTCCGTCAGATAGATGACAGACTGATAGCCCAGCGGCTTTTTTTTAAACAATTTTTTCATCTACGGACTCGTGGTCCGTACATTGATGATTTTAGGATTATAACTTTTTTTTATCTTGGGTTTTACTGTGCGCTCCGCGTAATGACACAGCAGTTTTACAATAATATGCTCTTAAAATTAATTACGAGTTTTTTTTGTTTGTTTTTTCCTTTTTTTTCTTTTTTTCTCCTCTTTTTTCTTTTTTTTTTGCTTTCTCCTTTTCTCCCTCTTCTCCCTTTCAATGGTTTCTTAATATAGCCCAGCGGTTAGAGAACCTGACTGTGAAGCTTATGGTCTCGAGCTCGATCCCCGGTCGGGGCAGATATTTGTATGATGAATACGAATGTTTGCTCTCGAGTCTTGGATATTTATCTATAATTATATAAGTGATTTTATCCGTTTGCTAGTACCCATAACACAGGCATTGATTTGCCTAATTTGGAACTAGATGATTGTTGTAAAATATTGTCCAATGATATTTAATATTTATTATAGATTACCAAAAAACATTGAACCTGTATTTTTTAATTTATTTGACAAACAAAAATGACAATAATACAGCGCCTAAAAGTTTCGCGTGACAAATGAAGTATCGTGTACAATTTTTACCTAAGCGTGATGTCACAAATCCCCACTCCCAAAGTTTGATGATCTGTACCTTTTTCGATGTTTAGATATTTGATAAGCCTAAAAACAAGTGTTTCACATTTTTCCCTAATCTAACTACTGGACTAATGAGAATTACATAGGTATATTTAACCCAGTCGATATCCCCATTCATAAGCCAATATGAAATCTCTATGAACTCGCCTTGATAAAAATAATGTTTATTGTGGATGTCGTAGGGAGTTGATTAAGGAATCTTGCAGGCGATTTTCCACCATTTATCCAAACGAGCGATTGTATGTATGTGTATGTATCCAAACGAGATCTAACAAGTCCAAAGTAGTAAACGAGTATCCTAGAATGGTAAAACTAAAGAAATTTGTTACATACATTACCATGCAAACTTTCACCGAAAAATTGGTTTGAGCGAAATCTAGTGCTATTTTTTCAATACGTCATTAATCGTAAAGTTACCTTCAACTCGCGCGGAACCCTTCGTACGCGAGTCAAGCTCGCACTTGGCCAGTTTTTTTCGATTTATATTTTACAAAGTTCAACTTATTCACTAGTTTTAAATCTCTGGCACCAGAATTCACCAGCACTAAACGCGTTAGATTTAATACACGACTGGCAGCGGTCTAACCATGACCCCCCTTTCTAGGTAGAGGTAGATTGTGAATGATGTCTTCCCAAGGTTACCCTTTAGTACTCATTGACTAAAGATAGAAAAACAACATGGCTGCACCTAAGAGTCCTGTAGCTGACTATTTATCCTTCTCTGACGCCTTAAGTTAGACAGTGACGGGTATAGTGTATCTCGAACCTAGCTGTCCTAAGCTGGTTGGGGGCTTAAATTTATTTTGTAAAATTAGGTTTAGTTAGGCGTCTTGATTACTATGTAGTTCTAGCTGTTGCCTACAATTATTTACGTGGGATTTGCCTGGAATTCTAATTCATTATTTTCTTTCAGTTTTATCTATCTATCTGTAAATGGGTGAATATCAGTCCAGAAAATTTTATTAAGTTTTTGGTGGCGCATTTATTGTACATTTTATCAGAGATAAAGTGATAATACTAAATCATTTAGTAAATAAACAGTTTACGAAACATTACATTCTCATATGGCCATTTTCATCTTACGTTTTTGCTTATTTGTCCCTAAATTAACTTATGTTTTGCGCTGTTGTCCTTTTTG
>BHDV01063850.1:70543-108250 GCA_005406045.1 Adoxophyes honmai
AAAAAAAAAAAAAAAAAAACTATATCTGTCGCACGCGTGCAGCAATATGGTCCTCACGCTCGCACTTGAGCACGTCCGTCGCACTGTGCGAGCGAGAGGTCAATATTACTGCACGCTTGCGACAGAAATACATCGCGAGCCCACGCTCTAATTTCGCTGTGCTCTGCGACCGGCTTTTAGCGCAGTGAAGCCGACTTGTAACTGCAGTATACATTCTTTATTTACGAGCCCGGAACCGCAGCCAATGTCCGCCCTCCACCGCGATGCGGAGGCCGTTCTTATTGCAAAGGCGGATGGGGATTGTGGTCTTCTCGCAGGGAGACACCTCGATGTGCTGCAGGAGCTGGTAAGCCATCACCTTCACCTCGCAAAGCGCAAACCGCGAACCTGTTTTCATAAAAAATATTCTTTAAAACACAGTAACAACAGTCTACTAGAAAACTCTTTGAGCATGTGTTTGTTTAGCAGAAACTCTTTGAGCATGACTGTATTTGTTTAGCAGAAGTAGTGTTTGGCAGAAACATCTTGCGTTATGTTTTGGTGTAGTTCATTTCGCAGAGTTTTGCAATTCTGAATGTTAATGTAAGTCTGATTCGAGTAAACTTTTTTTGTCGTGGGGAAATTCACATGGATAGTCAGCATCACTCGAAGGAGGCAGTGTAGGTTATGTCTGACCCTTACTGACTAAAATATTATGGTGTTTCCATCGTCCACCTTCATAAGGGCCGGAGTAACTTTTACTGACAGCAAACGCAGCAACCCTACTACACGTTTACCCATTTAGGCATTAAATTGTAAACCTGTTCTCAATGGATCTCTTTAAAATTTACGTTCTTAATGCCTTAAAAACTTACCAATACAATTCCTAGGTCCAAGTCCGAAAGGCATGTAAGTGAACGGGTCAATCTTGTGCTTGTTTTCTTCGGAAAAGCGCTCAGGGTCGAACTTGTCAGGGTGAGGGAAGTATTTCGGGTCGTGTTGGAAGGACCAAAGTGGTATCTGAACCGCTTGACCTTTACGAAGCTGTAATAAGTAAAGTTCATAATATTATTAAGTTGAAAGTTGGTAAATGAATTCTTCTGTCACTTATCCTTAGAAAAAAAACGAAAATGTAAAGAGCGGAGAGAGATGAAAATATAGTTTCGAATTCAGTAGCTATCGGGTTCAATACAAATATTTTCGAATACTGATTTAAGCTTTCGTGGTTCTCACACATATTTATGTTTACGCGGGACTTAATCACGGTATCTTTAATTACCTCTCGACGTTTCGGCCGCGTTACAGCGATTGTGGTCACGAGTTGATTCAACGCGGCCGAAACGTCGAGAGGTAATTAAAAAATACCGTGATTAAGTCCCGCGTAAACATAAATATTTTTGAATCTTGAAACGAAGGTCTTTTCTGCGATTACGCCATCAAGGATAGCTAATCAAGTAAATAGTTTGATCTAATCTAGTTCTATAGTTATTGGTACACATACATTATTAATTCTTTATAGAAGGTATTTTCTGCAATTGCTATAATTATCAGTACATACTATCAGATTTTAATAGAAGTAAGTATGATTTAAAGAAAAATATCAAAATTTGTTTGTTTTTGATGATGCTGAGATGCCAAAAGGCGTTGCTGAAAGTTCCTAATAAAAAGAGCAATTCGAAGGATGTCTCACAGACGATAATCTTTGAGAACCTCCACAGAAAATAAATTGAAGCAATGCATTGAGAAATTCGTAACAATAGTCGGATTACAGATAAAACTCATGGGCATGACACTTCGAGGTCGTGGGTAAAAATCCCATCTTTTAACCAATTTCTTTGATCATTGTTATTTGTATTTACTCACAATAATGTCCTTAGTAGCTTTGCTGTTCGGTTTACCAAGGTTGTAGTCCTTCATACAGAGTCTGTCCACGACGGGGGCTGCCGGCCACTTACGTAGAACCTCTGTAAAAAATACAGACTAATTCACCACCACATCATAAAAAAAAACATTTTGAGAAAGGCTACAGAACGTCCGAACAGTTCCGTCTTTAAATCACGAAATTTAATAAAAATGTCCATTTATTACAAGCAATTAAAACTACGAAGACCGAGAAGCATGTGATAGAAAAAAAAGATATACAGTTTGTTCTAGTCGGCAAAGTTGAAGAATCGGAGAACACAATTATATTAAAAGAAGCTAATAGCGTTTTTTCGTCTCTGGCTACCCTGCAGGGAATGGACCGTGATGTTAGTGTGATTTTTAGATGAAGAAGAAGAAGAATTTTATGACGGCTCCCCATCTTATCAACTTAATCAACTGCATAAATACTGCACAATATTAGATGTATTCCATGAACCTTGACGTACCAGATACAATCATATCCAAATAGGTCATGTGCTGTACGGAGTTGTAATCAAACTGCCCGTTGTTCCGCTCCTCGTTTTCCCTGATCTCCTGCACCAGCTTCTCCTGGCACTCAGGGTTGACGGCCAGCTCGTGGAGGAGGAAGGCCATGGTTGTGGACACGGTCTCGTAGCCAGCGAAGAGGAAGATCACGGCTTGAGCCACTAGGTCCATGTCTGACCAGGCTGTGAAACATAGTGATGGCATTACATACTCGTAGTAGAAAGATTGAATAGTAGGAGCTACCACGCTAGTCCTGCAATTTTCACTCGCAATACTGAACTATCTATTTGTATACAATCCTCAGCATTTACCTTGGCAAGATGCCGTAAACTGCACAGTTTTTATCACGTTTTCCTTCACAATTAGTTTGTGAATATTGCGAGATAGGTAACTGAGAAGTCCAGACTGATGTTTAAACCCACAAACTTTTGCATAAGAAGCTATAGTCTGAACTACAATTTTAATACGGATCCTTTAAAGCGGTGGTTCCTAACCTGGGGGTAATTACCCCTGTAGGGGTAAAATGGAAATTCTGGGGGGGTAACAGATGGCACTAAACAAAATAATAGTACGTTTGAATATGTGTGGTTTTAATTATTTTAACCTCCTGACGACCTGCGTCCTATACATAGTACATAAAATAAAAGTCATTTGTTACTTTATCTTTTGACATTAAGAGTCAGTTTTGAACTGCACATAATTTGACGCTGGTCGTCAGGAGGTAAACTAGCTAGGGGTAAACTCAATTCCCATACTTGGTCACAGGGGTAGTGACATTGAAAAGGTTAGGAACCACTGCTTTAAAGGCTTAAGTATTCAATCATTTTATTGTGTTGTTATTCTGTCCCGTAAAACAAAAAACAACTATGATAGAGTTGCTTGATCCAATTTTGAGCTCAGGAGCTGCGTGATAGGAAAATATGTTTGCAACGTAACGATCTCTAACTAATTGTTCAGAAAGCAAAAATAACAATTTTACTGGGTGACCCAGGATAGATCGCCATAACAACCAGGGACAAAAATTAGTAAGTTGACCTGGGTACCTAATCAAATTTTATTTAATCAAGATCGTGTTTTTTGTCTGCCTTCTCAGGATGCATCGCCTTACACAAACTGAGTCACGCCGTATAGCCATAATAGGTGATGTTAGCTTTTACCACTGTTTATAACTGTTGAACTAGCTATATTTCTTTAGATCGCAATTAAGTAGGTACCTACCAGTGTTTTTGGTTTTAGACTTGCCGATTTCAGATTCTTCGACTGTTGCGAATCCTGCGTGCTCGTCTTTTGCGGTCTTGACGTCATGTGATAGTTGACCTTAAAAAAAACAAATGAAAAAAGTAGATAACAGCAATCCAACTGCTACGTAGTTTTAATAAGAAGCAGAAATAAAGATATTTCTTTAAATGTTTTTTAGGAAGATGATCAATTTTATTAAGCAACCATTATACCTCTTCCATCTATTGTGAGTCTACAAAATATGAAGAAAAAGTCGAAGCTTCGCTTTTTTTCGCCGACTCCCTTTAGAAATAGAAGTGTGGCGTTTAAGGGTCTCCCCACATTAGTCGACGCCTTTTCGGCAAAATGCGGGTAGAAAAAGCTTTATGTCAACGCAATAAGGGCGAACAAGACGTCAATCAGCTCGGCTCGTTCGACCGAGAATGGCCGAGCCAATTCACGTCTTGTTCGCCCTTATTGCATTGACATAAAGCTTTTTCTACCCGCATTTTGCCGAAAAGGCGTCGACTGGTTTGGTGAGACCCTAAAGGGGCTAGTACACATTGGCCCATGCTGGCCCAAAGCAGGCCAACTCCAATGTGTACAGGGGGTGTTGGCGTGTGTTGGCGTATGTTGGCCGGACCGTGATTGGCCCGATTGCGAAGGCTGGCCCAACACCGGCGAATGTGTACTAGCCGCTTAAGTCAGCATATCCGAAGAGTGATTTCTCTAACAAGTTCATCCAAATGAATCTGTAACTTCATTTACTGTTTCTAGTAAGTAACTTTTCTCCACTTCGAGTGGTTTACCTTTCTTTGCTTCCATGAGAAGGTTAATCATATCAGGCCTGTGAATGTTCATTTCTTCTCGCTGCTTCATTGCTCCTAAGACGACGTTTGAGTAGAATTCTCTTATTTTCTTCGGAAATATACTCAGTTTTAATGTCTGAAATAAAATAAAAAATACTATCAGTTTTGTATACCTACAAATGAAACCGTGTTTCAGGTTTGATAACCACTTCTAGCATGATGTTTGGGTTTTAATTGAGAGGTAAAATAGTGACAGGTTGCTAACTTGTCGCCTAAAATATACCTTAACCTATTTCCTTAATCACCTCTTACGACGCCAACGGACGAAATAAAGACGAGTTAAACCCGACATCACAATTGTAATCACGGAAGGTAGGTAGTATGGAAACCACCGAGCATACTAGTATAATAAAGTTTTGTCTGTTCTATTTTATTCCATTCTAATGTATTTATTTTGTGTGCCCCGTGTGGTGCCGGGTTAGAAAAGCACCTCCCCCTTTCTTCCCATGGGTGTCGCAAGATTCGACTCTGGGAAAGGGTTAGTGTATTGTGGGCGATGGGCTAGCAACATGTCACCGCAATATCGCGTTTAACCATCTGGTTGCCCTGAATTTGCTAAACGTGGCACTGGATTTTTGAATTCATGTGCTCTGCCTACCCCTCATGGGAATACAGGCATGAGAGTACGTATGTATGTATGTTATTTTGTGTTTATGAGTATGGCAAGACTCAAGATCATGGCAGAGGCAGGGGTAGAGACAACTGAAATCACGCCAAAGGACATTTATTTTATCCCCACTTGCGACATCGTCAAAAACCACGGTTTTATTATAATGATATCAAGATTTGAGAAATCGGTCGGACGGTTAGCCCAGTGGTCAGAGAACCTGACTGTGAAGCTTAAGGTCCAGGGTTCGATTCCCGGTTGGAGCAAATGTTTGTATGATAGTGTTTGCTCTCGAATCTTGGATTTAAGTTTATCCGTTGTCTACCACCCACAGCACAGGTATTAAATTGCCTGTAAATTGTCCAATGATATTGAAGATAATTATGAATAAGTAAATAATCATACTTACATACATTACCCAAGGTACGATTCTGTAAGCGAAAAGTCTTATTTTTGCGCCCGCTGAGAACGAAGTGGTTTCTGTGCTTATTTTGTAGAATAAGTTATCTTCGGTTTGCGAGTTGATCTCTAGTCCAAAGGCGCAGGTAGCTATGACGTCGGTAGCATAGCGGCTGGTCAAGTTCTTAGCTTCTAGGTCTATGTAGCCATCTGTTGGGACAACATAGTAACTAATTATGGGCCCAAAAGATGATTATTTGAGGGTTTGCAACGTCTTCTTTCATCTGGTAACATTTAACGTTAATCTTCTCCAGATTTTTGATGTCGCTTGCAACTGTTTGTTGGAGTTACTGTTACTCTAATAAATAATTAAGGGACTGCAACAGAATGTTCTTCCATTTTTACAGAAAAGTGTCAAGATGAATGAGACAGTTGAAATGCTTGAATGCCCTAATCGCGATGTTCGTAAGGACGTAAAGTGGTAAATGATTAGTTTTATTTTTCTATTCAATTTTCTTCGGGGTATGTTTTTGTGGACTGTTTCTAAACCATAATAATGACATTAAGTGATTCGGTTATATTAAAAAATCGAAATTTCTAATCTATAATTATGTTTCAATTCAACTATAGGTACTCATTCCAAATTTCAGCCTACGCTACGGAATCAAAAATGCATGTATTTTAAGCTGTAATATTCTTTACAGACTATTATTAACTATTACATTACATGAATAATAAAGAAAAAAAGGATCTTCGACATTAAGGTAAACATTAAAATTTTAATACATACCTACATACATACATATCGTCACGCCTCTTTCCCACAGGCGTAGGCAGAGACTACTTTGTTCCACTCGCTACGATCCTGACATACCTCTCCCGCTTCATCCACATTCATCGGTCTCCTCATACATGCTCGTCGGTTTCGGGTACTCTTGACCTGACCTGTTTCTAAAATTTTAATTGAACTGCTTTTTGTGATTTGGGACATTAATGGTAATGGAATTTGTTGATTGTTTGATTTTACTTTACATTATCTTTAGTCAAAATAGATAATGTACCTATACATTATTATTTATATTCCACAAAAGTACAAAAGGTCGTACCTACAAGAGTTATCATTATCAAAATAATTAGAGTAATTTAGACCGTTTTCACTAGGTCTTTCCGGACCGCCGCGTCATGTACAGTCACCAGAATTAATATCTGCCACGACGGAGCGTGCAATAATATCTGACCGTCCTACTGCCCCTAGTAATAAAGTCGAATCAGATGTTTTTGCAGTCTTATTGTACCAGATATTGGTGCTGGTGACTGTACATCTTCAAATATTCCCCATACCCACAGCTTTTAAAAACTAGGAAATACCTTTGCTCTGGTCGATCTTGGATTTCAGGGCGCTCATCATCTTCTCTCCAACGTCCACCATGAAGGGAACCATTTGGCGAATCTTGGAGCTGGTGAACGCCGGGCTGAGGTTAGATCGCATGTTTCTCCATTCATCACCTGGAAATTGATGATATGACTAAAGGGTGGACAGTGGATGCAATATACCTACGTCAAAGTCATGTCAAACGATATACTTGATATGGATATAACTTTCTATTTACAAATTGTGATTTCATTTGCCATTATTATTTCTTATGTAAAAATTAAAGGAAACGCAATAACTCGCAAGTGAACTCGCAAATGACAAGTCTAAGACGTAATAGATTTGAACACTTAATAGTCTCAAGAGGGGATAATTTACAAGTGGCGAGCAATTCCATAATAATCACATTTTGTTCCATGGAGGATAGAATTATTTTGTAATTTCTGATATAATATTTTTAATAAAAAAATATAAATATTACTCAAAATTTAATTAAAGCCTTATCCATCTTATGCTTTTGTCAACAAGGTACCCAAGTTGATACTACTGATATTCTTGATCCACCAAACGTTGGTAAAATGAACGTAATAAAGAATTCCTTTTAGTAGATAAGAGAAGACAAAAAAAATTACATGCTTGCAGTTGGAATTCGTAAGCGAAAATAGTGTATGCACATTTCTGAAAATATCAAGTATGTATGTATGTATGTATGTCAAGTCTTTGAATATAGACTACCTGTAATTTTCTGACCTGTCTAGTTAGACAGTGACAGCCGGTCTATAGTCTATCTGTCGCACTGAGCCGGTTTTTCTATACTAAAATCCTAAACGATGGTAACAATTGTGTAAATTTCATAATTTCTGTAGCATGACTATTGCGTGTAAGGATTATTTTTATATTGTCTTTGCTATTTTTTACATCGAGCCTATTTTTTTGTTATTTATTGAAGAATATTGAAAACCGTTAACAGCGCCAGTATGCATCCATTGGTATTGCCGTTATATTCGAGCCGTTTGGGGTTAAAACTTTAGAATCTTGGGGACCAGGAGCCCATAAATTATACAGGGCTATCGCCACTGAGCTCGTGGAAACGACAGGAGACCAGAGGGCAGGCTCGTTCTTTGCCCAGAGGATTGGCATCGCCATTCAGTGTGGCAATGCTGCCAGTCTACTGGCCGCCCTGCCATCTGACAGCAATATGGAACAACTTTTCTATTTACAGTAAATAAACTGAATTTTATATTGTTATAGTTAGTTTGAAGAAAGTTGTGTAGAAAAATCAATTGATTTACATCATTACAAGACACGTGACTGTCTTTAGATCGGCCTCTTAAGCAGTCGAACCAATTGATTCCTGACCCACCGCAGAACTTTGTCACAATAAACATAATAAAGATTTCCTTTGTCAAGCGCTGCAATGTTACTATGACGATCTTTGTTAATAGGTTCCATGACGGATCAGGAATCAATTGGTCTCCAGAACGTATTATTGATAAGAGATAACACTGTTTAAGTGTAAAACTACTATAGATAAATATAATCTCGTGTGTGGTCTGTCAACAATTATTTCTTAGTCATCGTGAAATTCAAAAGCTGGCAATGACAATGTTTTGTTCGAAAGAAAATGCAAATCATGTTAAGTACGACGAATGAAGTGTTATCAGGTACTGGCTTCAAATAGGCTGATTATACACATAATAGGTTACATACACAAACATGACGCCTATTTTTGTAGATCCGGTAGGCAGCGCATACGAAACATCACATAAACAAAGCGGAGTACTCTTTAGTACATACATACATACACAGAATCACGCCTATGTTCCCAAATGGGGTAGGCAGAGCACACGAAACGTGAAATAGACATAACCATGATAATAGTTATTTCTCGCTTCGCAGCCACTTCTAGCATCATTTTGGGTTTAAAAACAGATGTAAGATGTACTCTGTGATAAGTACTATTATTAGGGATCCGTACCCAAAAGGTAAAAACAAGAACCTATTAGGTACGAAACTCCGCTGTCCGTCTGTCCGTCTGTCACCAGGTGGTAACTCAAGAACGGTGACAGCTAATAGAGTTGTAGGGTCACAGTTCTACGTAACACTCCTCGCTTCGCTTGTCGTCGTACCTAATCTGACAGTAATCTGTCAAAATAATCGGCCAACTTAGGCAAAATAATTCTAAGGGCAATTCATGTTAGGAACATTCATCATCATCATCATCAGCCTATATACGTCCCACTGCAGGGCACAGGCCTCCTCTCAGTATGAGAGGGATTGGACTATAGTTCCCACGCGGGCCCAGTGCGGATTGGAAACTTCACACACAACGTTGAATTACTTCGTCGCTGTGTGTGGGTTTCCTCACGATGTTTTCCTTCACCGAATAGCTCGTGATAAATATCAAATTCGATATCGCACATAAATTCCGAAATATTTAGAGGTGCGAGCCCGGGGTTTGAACCCACGACCCTCTGCTTGAGAGGCCACAGGTCGAACCGCTGGGCTATCACGGCTTTAAGAACATTATGCTTTAGGTATTTAGAATTGACAGTTTTCAATATTAAGACAAACTTTCTTTAGGACTTTAAATGAGTATGCGCATAAATTATTAGGACAAACGAGTAGTATGCCAAACATATTCAGGACAAAGAACGTTACGCGATAGGACGGGCACAATGCTGGAGCTGGACTATAGGAACAATCGGAACTTGGCACCTCCTTTAGAGGTCCACTAGCAACGTTGAAGTTAGGCTCAATACACACCAGAAGAGCGGCGAAGGGCGGCGAAGCGGAGCGCAGTTTCAGTGTCTTGACAATTTTAACTTTATTTTCATTACGTTAAGACTTATTATCGCATGAGAAACTCCAACGAGGCGCGTGGATGCCCACGGATCCGCGGAAATTCCGGCGAATTCCATAAAAGAAGCCGTGCGACTGCGCGAGAAGTCGCAGGAATGCCGGAGGATGCTCGAGGAGTCGCGAGCGGTCGCTGGCAATATCACGCCCAGAGATCTTGGACTTCCCGCGCATTCCAGCGACTTCCCGCGTATTCTCGCGCCTTCTCTACCGAGCGGGTCGCTGCGCTTCGCCTCCCTTCGCCACTCTTCCGGTGTGAATTGAGCCTTAGTGAAACAAAAAACTGTAAAACTTACTTCTCAATCCTACTAGTGCCCTTCCAAAGAGGGGTTCAATTTTTTCGTCAATAACTCGGCTGCGGTCCACAAAGTAGTCAAAGTCCTTGACTGTGATCCTCTTCAGCAATTCAGGGTCTTTGATTAGCAAGAATGGCGCCATGAATTCGTAGCGACCGACGAATCTGAAGAAGAATAAGTAGGAGTTGACATAAGAGCCTTTATTCAAGCTGTAATATCCCGGCGATAATTCATTGGGTAGGTATAAGCAGTTAATGAAGCTATATTGATATAGCTATGACAATCGTCAAATTGCTAAAGGCCATATTTGATTTCCCCATATCCTGCATCCATAGAATGACGTAATTGTCGTAAGAGTCGACTCTGGGAAAGGGTTAGTGTATTGTGGGCGATGGGCTAGCAACCTGTCACCGCAATATCACGTTTAACTATCTGGTTACCCTGAATTTGCTAAACGTGGCACTGGATTTTTGAATTCATGTGCTCTGCCTACCCCTCATGGGAATATGGGCGTGAGAATATGTATGTATGTATGTATAGAATGACGAAAGAAGCGTTAAATTTTAAGTTTTAAAAAATAGATCAAGTAAGTAGTTTTTTTGCATTATTTATCGTAGAACTGACATTTTATGATGTTGATTTGAGGAAAAATACTAATTTAATAGTATGTAGATCGTTTATGAGGGTTACTGTATTGTGGGCGATGGGCTAGCAACCTGCCACTACAATATCACGTTTAACCATAATAGTTGCCCTGAAATTGCTAAACGTGGCACTGGATTTTTGAATTCATGTGCTCTGCCTACCCCTCTTGGGAATACAGGTGTGAGAATATGTATGTATCTATGTATGTAGAACTGACATTCTTCAGAGTGGATGAAATTATAATTAAGATCAAGTACATCAACAGATCGAAATTTACAATTGGTGGAGCGATGGATTCTGGAGAATGGAAGCGGGGAACCAGGGACAAATACCTCAAAGTTGGAGCAAAGTGCTAAAGATCTAGATGAGCCTATCATGCAGGTGGCAGTCACGCAGTCAAGCGTTCAAGCGGTTTGTATTACATTACGTTGCATAGATATACTCACACAGGGGGAATTCCGACCGCGTCGGTCAAGTGCGCTCAAAGCACACAAAACTGACCGCTTGGGATCGCGTGACCACTTTATGTCTGATAGGTCCCTTTGATGATGAATCCGAAGAAGAAGATTTCATAGAACTACATAAAATGCACTAACCGATCATCAGGGAAACCTCCGTAACACCTCATCAGCACATCGACTGTGTGCTCCTTCTGCAGCACGACCCCAGCCATGTCGCCCAGCAGTGGGACCGCTGAGACGTGGTTCACGCCCATCCTGGAGAAGTGGGAGAAGTGCCGCCACAGCCACGAGGCCAGCGCAAGCGCAGCGCCCGCTAGTAGTACCACGAATAGCATGACTGGAACAAGATTCATACATGAGTACCATCGCGAACAGGGATTGTTGAGCTTACCTATGTTTGTGACTTGGTCGTGTAATACTAATCCAATAGCTAACATCTAGTCGGTCACATCGGTCATCGATTACACGTCTAAATTGCGAACAGGCAAGTGGCTCAACAATCCCGGTTCGTGACTGTACATACAATCCCGCCTGTGTTCTTAAATTTAGGCAGAGCACACGAAAAGATACACTGACAAAAACCTTGTCTGATTCAGGTTTCGTTGCCACTTAGCTTAATTTTAGGTTTGATAACAGATGGAAGAGGTGTAAGAGTTACAGGTTGCTAGTTAGTCGCCTTAAGCTTCAAGTTAGTGGTGTATGTACACATCATACCTACGTTCATAAACGTCACGCCCCATTTCCTGCGGGGTAGGCAGATACAACAGAGTGCTAATTGCTCCGATTCTGGCATACTTCTGTAGCTTCATTCCACAATCCTCACTATCGTCATACACGCTCAATGGTTTCAGGTAGGTACTTCTAATTTGGCCTATCTTTAGAACATTGCCGATCTGGTCGATATACGTTCTTCGAGGGCGCCCTCGACCGATTTGCCCTAACACTTCCCTTGTAGATTTGTTTATACAGCCTTGCTTCATCCATTCTCTCCACATGCTCAGACCAAAGCAACATGCCTCTAACTTTAGCTTAATTTTAGGTTTGAAGGCAGATGGAAGACGTACAACAGTGACAGGTTGCTAATTTGTCGCCTAAAGCATCCAGTTAGTGGTGTCTGGTTAAAAATATCACGACACCCTCGTTGTTATCGTGGACATCGTATGAAGCTACTGATAATTTTTTTAGGAAGTCAAGCTAGGTTTTCAGCAACAATATAGCTACCAATATTAACCATAATAATACCTTCTTGGTTATAATTTACATACATCTTGTACTTGTACGTACAGCCACCATCATTAATATCTGCCACAACAAAGCGCGCAAAAAAATCTGACACCTAACTGCTCCTAGTAATATAATTTTTTTTTCAGCTTTATTGTATCAGATTGTGCTGGTAACTGTACGTATCAAACAGGTATTTTTGTTGGCTAGGTTATTTATGTTATCAACTTGTCAATCAGGTTCGAATATAAGTATAGACGGCGTGCGCGTTGACCTGTGGAAGTATAATGATGACATGACATAACTGGACACAACCAATAAGGGATCCCACAGTCAAACTGTGTAAACAGTTTTGCGGGACGCTGTATTTAGCAATTAAGTATGTGTCATTTGTATTAAGAGGGCGCACACATTTTTTACGTACGTAATATAAGATCAGGTGGGGGAAGAGAAATTCAGGGGCAGGGCAGGGGTAAGAGGCACCACAGACCATAACTCGTCGAGTTATGAGTGATTATGGTCTGTAGAGCCCTCTTATCTCTGCGTTTCTCTTCCCCCACCTGACCTTAGTGGTTTTGGACCAATGTTTAAAAAATCGTGAAATGTAAATTAACTCATATTTAGCCATGAAAAAAATATGGTTAGACTAAACATATTCTGTTAATTTACAATAAAATTGTTTTATTTGTAATTACATTAAAATCAATGAGAAAAAAAATAAAGTAATGGTTCAACTTTCAAATTATGTAAAATGATATTTGAATAATAAAAACCAATAATTTGATTCATGTTAATCCGTTAATCCCCAGTAAACTATATTGTCTATCAGATAATAACAAGTTTATATCGTTTATGGTAAATTTTAATGGAAAATTTTCAAGTGAAAGACAGCTCTGACGCGTATTTTTGTGAAAACCCTTCAACAAATTGGCTAAGTAAAAGAAATCTGTGTTGCTAATAAAATATTTCTTTCCGTTAATCCCTAGAAAAAGAGTTTATTTATATGTTACAGTAGTTTTTCTTTAAAAACTTAAGGATTTATAGCTTTAAAGCATTTGAAAAACATCAAAATCACCGAATTTTGTTTGCACGCTCTTAAGAACAATAAATAAATAAAACAAATAACAAGCCGGTCGTCGGCCCGTGCGCATCCAGTGCATCACGCTGTATGTAGGTACGTACAGTCACTAAAAATAAAAACATAGACCTGCCACCTCAAGTAATATGTACATACATACATACATACATGTCGTCACGCCTGTATTCCCAAGAGGGGTAGACAGCCACTCAAGTAATATGTAAGGATACCGTAGAGGAATAAGATAGAGATATACTATTCTGTGTTACACTGAAATAAAAAAAAAAACAGCCAAGTGCGACTCGGACTCGCGCACAAAGGGTTCCGTACCAAAAACAGCAATAAAAATCACGGTTTTTGTATGAGAGCTCCCCTTATTGTTTTTTGTTATTCTGTTTTTAGTATTTGTTGATAAAGCGGCAACAGAAATACATCATCTGTGCAAATTTCAACTCGCTTGCTCTCACGGTTCGTGAGATACAGCCTGGTGACAGACGCACAAATAGACAGACAGACAGATAGCGAAGTCTCTGTAATAGGGTTCCATTTTTACCTTAAGGTACGGAACCCTAAAAAACAATACATTTTGGGGGATCTTCATACTTAGAACTTTTCATCAAACCCATAAGGATAGGTTTGCAAAAATGATATTGAGGTTTCTAATATTATTTTTTGCTGTAGTTGGAATTTTTTGGATAACTCACGTTTAATAAATCGATTTTAGTTCGACATGTTTCGGGCTAATTCGTAGCCCTTCATCTAGGAACCGCGGCGGCTGCTGCTGCCAAACGCGCACTCCGCGCCTCCGCTCTCTTCATGTCGAGCTAAACTCGATTTATTAAACGTGAGTTATCCGAAAATGTTCAACATGAGTGAGTCTCACGTAGTTTAATGTTAAATAATTTTGCTGTAGTGAATAGTTAACGCGAAAGACACTTTCAAATTGGTAAATGTGTGTGTATCTTCTACAGCAAGAGAAAGGTAGAACAAAAAAAAACATTATGTACATGTATGCAAACTTCAATCGAACGTTGGTTTGAACGAGATCCAGTTTGTGGATTTTTTTAATCTCTTTTTAATAATATAGGTATGTTAATATACCTTTCAGATAAATAATATTTAATAAACTTTTACACTACATTGTTTGCTGCTACAAAACCCTTTTGGGTTTGAGCCCGACTCGCTCTTGGCACGTCTGTCGGATCAGTTAATTGACTACAAATGCACATTGTAGCTTCGTAAAGTTTCAAATGAGGAAAACGTCACAAAAATTGTTTATTGGCAGAAACCAATGGTAAATTGAATGATGCAATTCTTAAGTAAGCCAAAAGAGTCATAGCTGTTTGAAATTGGTAACTCTCCAACTCTAAAGGTCAATGAACTTAATACAAAATAATATGACCTTCATTCAGAACTGTTATGATCTTAAGGTGTTAATAAAATCGTAAAAACACCTGTAAACCTACCTAGGTGTAAAAGTACAGTCACGAACCGGGATTGTTGAGCCACTTGCCACTGTTAGCAATTTAGACGTGTAATCAATGACCAAGCGTAGTGACTTAAGCGTAAACTCGTCGACATGTGTATCCTGCCCGTACTAACCTATGGTGCGCAAACATAGTCTCTTACCGAACATCAAAAGTCCAAGCTTAAGGTTTGCCAAAGAGCAATGGAGCGCAGCATACTGGGTGTAAAAAGGATAGACAAAATCCGGAACACCACGCTGCGCTCAAAGACACGCATTGCTGATGTTGGGAAAAAGACTGCCAGGCTAAAATGGGACTGGGCGGGACACGTTTGCCGCATGCACCCACAGAGGTGGGCGCACACAGCCACTTGGTGGGTTCCGGAAAACGGCCAGCGATGTCGAGGCAGGCCGAGAAGAAGATGGCGGGACGAGTTGGACTCGGACGAATTTGTACGCCGTGAGGTAAAACATGCAGGACGAAAATTATAAATTTACCAACTGTATTTTATTGTAACTCATGTTTGAACAAATAAATATTTTTATCTTTATCTATCTTTATCGTACGCGGCGGACTGGCCTGACATCACGCAAAACCGAGAGCTGTGGAGGTCAAAAGGAGAGACCTTTGCCCAGCAGTGGGATACAATGATAGGATAAAAAAAAAAAAAAAATCAATGACCAATGTGACGGATTAGATGTCAGCTATTGGGTTAGTATTACACGACCAAGTTACAAACGTAGGTAAGTGGCTCAACAATCCCTGTTCGCGATGGTACATGTTTTGATATAAGTTCTGTGGCGCACGGCTGACCTTTAAAAATGTAAAAAAACAGAAAAATACTAATGTTTGTGTTCGTTTTTACCATGAAATCATTGATAAATGAACAAACTATGAACTGGTCATTGGCTCCATGCCGCATACTGGCACTTTCATCGACCCATGCACACTCCGGATTGCCGTCGGTCTCCGACTTGGCGTTGAGGTTTGTGTGGAGCATAACTGCTCCTCATGTGGAGCACACGTAGATCGTCTCGGTCTCCACGGTCTGACCTGTTCCTCGGGCGCCGGTCGCCTGTCCCGACACGCCGCTCTCAATGACATCATCAGAAGGGCGCTCGTGAGTGCCAACGTTCCCGCCATGCTAGAACCGCAGATTGTGCGTGGAGACGGCAAGCGCCCTGATGGAATGTCATTGATCCCGTGGCGGATGGGCAGGGCAGTGGTGTGGGACGCTACTTGCGCCGACACACTTGCCTCATCCTACTTGGCTGCGACAAGCAGGAAAGCCGGCGCAGCGGCAGACGCCCGGGAACGGCTCAAGGTCAGCAAATACGAGTGTCTGGGCACCCAATATGAATTCGTCTTATTTGGTCGAGACGCTCGGACCGTGGGGAAAGAGCGCTCGTGGGTTCCACAAAGCTTTGGGGAAGCGCTTGAGGGAAGCAACAGGAGACCCCCGGGGGAAGGCAGCTTTCTCGCTCAAAGGCTAGCTATAGCCATTCAACGCGGGAATGCTGCCTGCGTGATGGGAACCCTACCCAAGGGCCCATTTTTGGAATTTTTTGTTTAGTTTTAGTTTAATTTTAAGATGAGTTTGTAGTTTAGTACTTTAGTTTTATTTTGGTTGTTTATACATATGTAATTGTAATTTAATGTTACTTGCCCTATTTTATTCTTTGTTTTATAATAAACGTAATTTTAAACTTTTATGAACTATATTCTGGGAGAACAATGATAAACTAGATTTAGGTACCATTGTTTATTTTAGACAATTTAAAACACTAGTTTTTCTGCTGCTGCAATTATAAAGGTAATTTTGGGTAAAATAAATTTAATTCCAAAAGCAATTCCTACCTGAAAAAAGTCCCATTCGTCCAAATAAGAATATTATTTTATCTTAGGTAAGTGTAACAACTAACTCTTCAATCGCGAGTAAATAAAATCTTCTATGAATTACTTATTTCGCAAAACTAAATTTTATTTTCTTTTGATTAAACCGACCCTAAACAAAATTTTAACGTTACGATACTTAAATAAAAAGTATAAAAACATAAACATCCAATGTGTCTAATTTTATAGATTTCTAATTTTATAGATGTCTGTTCTATAATTTATTATGATCATGATAATAATTAAAAAATCTCGACTTACTAGGATACAATTCCTTATGTCAACAATAACACAAACTCGTTTCGTCGCCTGCGCAGTTTGTCAAACACTGGACCGTGAAGGTGAATCTGTGGCGTATATAAGCCAGCGGGCACGGTAGTGCAAGCTAAGTTAGGAAAAGGATTAGCAAAATCTATCCCATCGATAAGAACGCTAGATTACAAACTTCATGCATAAATTTTCTTCATGTAATCATGACAATTTTGATCGTTGATAAGTTATATTTTTCGTTGTAATTGAGATAAATATACAACATGTATATTGTACATTTCACACACTTATTGCGAACTAAACTGTATAAAATTATTTGTTAAATTATATTCAAAAATACTGGATTGTATCGGTTTTCTTTTTTGACTCAATCTATTGTTTAATGTTGTAAATCCTAATCCTATGTGGCAAATCCTATATGAATATGTTAAAAACAGTAAAATTACAGTCAAAATGTAAAATTCGGACAATTTGCGCTTTAAGCCTATGAACTACGAACCAAAGAAGATGACTACGCCACGAACTAGCCCGAAACTTATCGAGCTAAACTCGATTCAAGACGAGAGTTGTCCGTAGTTTTCATTAGGAGAGAACCTCGCGGTAGTCATGTTCAAAAATAAACAAAACAATGTAGTTTTTTTTCTAGTTTTACATTTATTTTTGTATTGTTTCTGTATGTTTGCACTAATTCACTTTTAGTTTCAAATAAACTGTAGCCTAAAGCTGTTATAAGTATATCTTGAAACACAACACAACACCCCACCGTGCTTTCCTTAGCTGTGATAATTTTGCGTCAAATTCATTAATGTTATCGTTCTATCCAAATCTCTTTAACAGGACTTGGCTCTACAACTAACAATCATAATAACTATAGTAACTTTTTATAAATCGACGTCAGTAAAGTTGTAAACAAGCATGCGTTTTCCTGATGCTAAGCAATAGCAAAAGTTTTGTTTCAACATTTATTTTGTTCTTTCATTATGTTATGAGTTATGACGCCTTGATCTTATAATTCATTGTGAAAACTTTATTGAACCAATTTAATCCTGACGCTTGCATCTTTTTTGAGCTAAAGTAGGGACCATTTTACCAAAAACGCGTAAGATGTCTGAAATTCTACGGTGCTTACTGTTTTTTAGAGTCGATAAAATTTGTATGGGAGAACAATATTTTCGATATTTTTAATACTTTTTCACCGTATTAAACCTTCCCTGAACTTCAACAAACATTTAATAAAAAGAATTGGCCAAAGTTGAGTTATATGCGCTTACCAACACATTTTGCGAAGTGTACTTTGTGGCGCTCGTACGCCAAAACTATTGACCTTATTAAAAAAAAAACAAAAGACATGAATTGTAGGCAATTCCCTCTAGTTTTATTTTGTAATACACTGTTTTATCGTAAAATGAGTCAGACAGGAGATATTGTCAAAAACTGCTTTTACACGCCATTTTTCCAACATGGCGGCGTTAGCGGCAAAGATACGAGGTGGCAAAGTTGAAATTCGGAAAGAGCGCATCAAAATCTACAAATTCACCAATTTTCAAAACTCCCGGAAAACTTTCCAGGTAACCCCTATATTTCGTACCTAATGACTGTATCATTACTTATCGATTTATTTCTAACACTGACTCCTTCAGATTATCGTGGATGCCTGCAATAGCCATATCTTTTGCATCAGCCAAGAGTGAGAAGTTGAGACTGGTACTTTATTTTTAGCACTGCTCACAAAGTGACTTAAAACGAACCTACTCACGTTTTCATTTCGAGATTAGCTGGACATGTTTCGTCATGTGTTAGGCAGTCGCGCGGAGGGAGCTGCAGCGCGCAGTGTACGCTTATCCGCTGCCGTGGCGCGTAGGTCTAGATCATAATTTCTTAACCTCGGGTCGCGACCCAAATTTGGGTCGCGGGCCATATCGAGATGGGGCGCAGGACCCGCGGGATTTTTGAAAAACAAACCGCAAGCACTGCATTTAATTTGTTTTTAAAGTTTGATTCGGTATTCTAATATTTTTGAATTTTGTGTCGCCAGGCAAAAAGGTTAAGAACCGCTGGTCTAGATGATGGGTCACGAATAGGCCCGAAACATGTCGAGCTAATCTCGATATAAAATCGTGTGTAGATCCGTTTTATTCGACTATGAGTGAGTCTCACGGTCAGTTAAGGTTAAGTTAACCTGCCACTATTAAACTGTTTAAATATAACTTTAAATTAATAAGAGACAAAAGTACAAATTTAATGTGGTGGGTCCGGTTCAAAATAATACCACTAATTTTTGTCCGTGTTTGTCGTAGGAGACGACAGAGGAACAAAGGTATGATTTAGTAGGCGATAGGCTAGCAACTTGTCACTCCTCTTTAGTCTGACTAAAAACCTAAAAACATGCTGAAACTTGCTACGAAACGTAGACAGTCATGGTATTGTGTGATCTGCTTACCCCATTTGGGAATACATCCGTGATGTACCATCGTGAACAGAGATTGTTGAGCCACTTACCTATGTTTGTAACTTGGTCGTGTAATACTAATCCAATAGCTGACATCTAGTCGGTCACATCGGTCATTGATTACACGTCTAAATTGCGAACAGTGGCAAGTGGCTCAACAATCTCTGTTCGTGACTGTACCTACGTGTGTTGCTAACCGTAGATAAAAAAACTATAGATCTATGTTTTGTTTGTAATGTAATTAACTGGTATCGACTACAAAAACAATAAAACAAAACTAAACATTGTTTAACGACGTAGACTCGACATTCGAGCAAAATTATAAAAGTCATGATGAAACCAAAACTTTTGTATCATTATCGGATAATTGGACAAATACTCGTATCATCGTAAATGTTGTTTTGAGCCTGATAAGCTAGAAAACATTTATAATTTCACGTACGACGCGCGTAGAACTCTATCGTAGAGAGATTTTGCTGTTTTGTTTGAATCTTTTTGGTAAATATAACAAAATACTGATTGCGACAGGGTTCCATCACACGCCTCGTTTGCTCTTATGATTCATAGTGTATTTTGGAATATTTTCCCATTGATAACAGAAAAGTTAATAATAAAACCTTGACTTATGAAATTGCCGACTTTTCTTTCGTGTTTCTAAATTTTGGCGATTTTGCTTTCGTTGTAACAAAACTACAAAAATCAACACACAACGGTTGCAAATTGAGTTGAAAATTCGTTACAATGTAGACGTCGAATGACTATGCAACCATAATTATGGTGCACGCCAGTGTAACCTGCTATACTTGACTGCACTCAGCGCCCGTGTGATGATTTGACATTACCGTTATGTAGGAACTGACTTCAGTCAAAGATTATTGTGACTAAAAATTCTAACTAAAAACCTACTATCGAGCAATTTCGGTCAAAAATATTTTTTTAAGTACAAAATATTTCGTAGCCATTTTTGTTTCATGGTTATATAATTTATTGTTTAAAACATAGAGAACATGAAGAGATAATATAGTATACATGGTGCTCGTGAGCATTGCGAGAGATTTCAACTACGAATTCCAGAGGCTATAAGAAGTAATAAATGTTATATGAACTTAGGTCGAAACACGATTTTTTTTACTATTATTAAGGCACGTTTATACGACATTAGCAATTATTATGTATGAAAATTATAAAAAAAAATCGTGTTTCGACCTAAGTTCATATAACATTTATTACTTCTTATAGCCTCTGGAATTCGTGGTTGAAATCTCTCGCAATGCTCACGAGCACCATGTAGATAGTAAAGCATAGTTTAACCAACTTAGTACGACATCTGAACTTACTTAATTGACAAAAAATTCTGAACAAGTTTTTATTCTAGAATATTTTCTAAACATAAAATTATAGGATTGACATGTAAAACTTGTTACCATGACATTCGAGCAATGTTATCTCTCCTTTATCGCGTTTCACACGGTCCTGTGTTACTACTCCAAATCATTTACTACCAATTCTGTTCCTTTGTTTTTGATACTAATTTTATCTTTGCATCGGTCACTGTGACTCGAAATATTTCGCTAAACGTATCCGTATAATGTTTACGAGTATCAATTGTTTCTATGACGTGCTCTTTGTAGATATGCGTCACGTTAAGGGGGATTAAGCTAACTTTTTCACGTGACGTAAAGTAATAACATAATGCTACGTTTACACGCTTGGCAAGTCTACACAAGCATCCACAAACGCAAGCGTGTAAATAGGCTGTTTAGCGTGGCTTGCAAGGACTTTTGTACGGTAAGAGCGCTTGCAAAGGCTTGGAGCTTGTGGAGGTTTGCCAAGTCTCGGCAAGCGTGTAAACGTACCATAAGAGACACGAACAGCACTTCCGTCCCTTAAATGATGTAGTGTTGTTTAGAGTTAGTTTTACATGGCTGCAATTCTAGGATTTCCAGGCCGCTTATAATTATAGTGGTCGGCAATAAACTTGCACTGATGTCAAATCGTAGGTGTAGGTTCGCGCATCGCTTTTACCAGGTAGCAAAGCGCGACCTTACTTCCACAATTTAAAATCTGGCCTAGTTTAACCATGTTTTATTTTTATTTAGCCTAATATATCCTACTGTTGTGCAAAGGCCTACCCTTTCTTCCGCCACTCTTCCCTATCTTAATCATTAGCCATCTTTAAAACATATTTAGTTCGAATTTCCTTGGGCACTTTTCGCTCTATCTAAGACATGAAGGAGTTAAAAATATCTACCATCAAACCAAATAAGTCCTGACCCACTACTATAGAGCCTATTTGCAGTGAACGTCATAGTGACATTGTATTGCCCGAGAAAGGAAATCTTAATTATGTTTATTGTGACATTGTTCAGTGGTGGGTCACTAATAAGTTGGCTAAGTTGTAAAAGAGAAGGCCCTCTTTATGCCAATCAGGGAGTTGATAATGAAACACATCATTGTAATGCTGTTATTATTAATACAAAACATCCAAACGTACAAAGAATTTATATAATTAAATATTTTTTATTTCCTAGATCTACACAACTACACCCATTTACCAAATTCGACAGTCTTGTGGGCAACCGTCCCTGGGAATAAAAATCGATGCCACTTATTGTTATAACATTCATAAAAAAACATTACGATGACGTCACAGCTGTATTGACAACTTGACTTGCTCGCAATATTTTTGAACTTTTTTCACATATTTTCGTACTTAAGATTATAACAAAGATAACGATAGAAGTAATCCTAAGGTATATTTACATTTTTCATAATCATAACACTGTCATGCTTAAAATACAACTAAAAATAAATAGGAGTTATCCTGATGTAAGAAAAAAAATTTGAAAATTAAATGAACCCTATCAGAAAGAGTATTTAACCACAATGCTGGAAAGTCTAACTCCTCGATTTCATGCCCAACCAGTGTCCTCCCTTGATCTTGAATCCGAAGCTATCCGTCGCCAGTTCTGCTGGGATCTGGGTCTTCTCACACGGCACCAGCTCGATGTGCTGGAGCAGCTGATAGACCATCACCTTCACTTCACAGAGCGCGAAGCGGGAACCTGGAGAGGGACGTTTTTTAGGCATCTTTTTAAATAAATACCACTGGACAATTTTTACACCAATCACCTAGTCCCAAAGAAGGCAATTTAATGCCTGTGTTATGGGTACTAGACAACGGATAAACTTACTTATATACAGATAAACATCCAAGACTCGAAATCAAACATTCGTATTCATCATACAAACATCTGCTCCGACCGAGGATCAAACCCGGGACCTTAAGCTTCACAGTCAGGTTCTCTAACCGCTGGGCTATCCGGCCGTCGACATTTTTCAAAATTGCACCGTCTTAACTGCAGATACTGCTTAAGAGCCATGTGAAGTTAGTAACCAAGATATCGACATAGCCAGAGTGCCAAAATTATGTACAGTATGTGCCCCCACTTAGGTATCCAGGCAATTCGGTGTTTTGAACGCGCACCACTACTAATACAAAGTTTGTCTAACTATTTTTAGCAAAATCAAAATGAGGTAGTTCATGATATTAATATTTCGCTAAAAATAGTTAGACAAACTTTGTATTAGTAGTGGTGCGCGTTCAAAACACCGAATTGCCTGGATACCTAAGTGGGGGCACATACTGTACCTTTATTAAAATGTGGCTTTTAATAGGCATGATTACAAAAAAACTGACCAAGTGTGAATGTACACGCGCACTGAGACTTTCATGCTATTAAGTATCTGTACATCATTATATTGCCAAGGATTAGGCGATATAATATTTAATTTGGTCTTCGACCTCATACAAGTGGTTTTTTTTTTTACTCACAAAAGTAAAAGCCCATTGGTCAAACTGCTTCGCTACCACACCCACAAAATTCTCTCTTATTGCTGGTCTCAGTTTAGGTCTCTCTTTCTCTCGAAGATTAGCTATGAGAGGTTCTTTAACGGATAAGCCCGTTTTTGTACTCCAATATCTTACCTTTACTTCATTTTTTTACTTATAAGAGGAACGGAAGCATATATATTCAAAGATAAACCTCACCTATGCAGTTTCTAGGGCCGAGTCCAAAAGGCATGTAGGTGAAGGGTTTGATGGCGTGCTTGTTTTCTGCAGAGAAGCGCTCAGGGTCGAACTTCGAAGGGTTTGGGAAGTAACGAGGGTCGTGGTGGAAGGAGTAGATTGGCACGAAGATGGACTCGCCTTTCTTTAGCTGGAAGTGAAAAATTACATACATACATACATATTCTCATGCCTTTATTCCCAAGAGGGGTAGGCAGAGCACATGAGTTCAAAAATCCAGTGCCACGTTTAGCAATTTCAGGGTAACCAGATAAAAAAAAAGTGGTGAAAAAAGATTGTCATTAATCAAATGGCGTTATGATATAGACAATCGAATTTGGAATTGGCAGAGCGGAGGCAGGATTCATGTTGTTTTTGAGATTTCCAGTGAGTCTAATATAGTCGCAGAGTCTTTTTTTGTTTACATGTGCAACTCGATTTGTTACGGCTTCAAGCCAAATTTTATGACTTCCATAGTAAGCACTCAGTAGGTTTTTGTAGCCTTTGAAATGCGACATGCATACATCACGCCTGTATTCCCAGATGGGGTAGGCAGAGCGCATGAAACGCTACGTAGACAAAAATATGACTCAAGTTTCGTAGTCACTTCTGTCATACATTTCTTAGGTTTTAATGTGGCAGGTATAATAATGACAGGTTGCTAGCCTGTCGCCTAAACTATACTTTAACTTAAATTATTTCTTTAGTAGCCACTTATGACATCCACGAAAGATATTAAGAGATTTTATTCTTAATTCGACACCATACGGAAACGAGCACATCTTTTGACAACGTACACAGCAGACCCATGTATATGAAATAATTTTCAATGTTATAACTCCTTTTCAAAGTTATTCTAGAGTCCTGGTAATTAAGCAGAGGCACAATGAGAGGATTGTTGATTGATCTTTAGAAGTATCCTACTAATATTATAAATCTGAAAGTTTGTGAGTATGTTTGGATGTTTAGATGTTTGGATGTTTGGATGTTTGTTACTCTTTAACGCAAAAACTACTGAATGGATTTTAATGAAACTTTACAGTAATGTAGATTATACATCAGAATAGCACATAGGCTACAATTTATAAAGATTTTGTTTGAATTTTCCAAAATATGACGATAGGAAAAATAGTAGGATTTCGCAATTTTCAACGTAAAAAGCTATAAATTGGCATGCGGGCTGTGGCTAACAAGATCTCTTCTGTGTTACCCCGAATTTAACGCGAGCGTAGCCGCGGGCAAAAGCTAGTGAAACCTAAAAGTAAGTGCTACTAACAATGAAATCTTTCTCAGAGTGAGCATTGGGTCTCCCCACGTTGTAGTCCTTCATGCAGAGTCTGTCGGTGCCGCCTGCTGGTGGCCATTTACGCAGTAACTCTGAAATGTAGACATAAAGACATGATTAGACGATTGTTGACGATGACAATATAATTGATGAAAAAGAACATAACATTAAACCACCGTGAGACTCACTCATGTTGAAAATTTAACGGATAACTTACGTTCATTAAATCGAGTTTAGCTCGACATGTTCCGGACTAATTCGTAGCCCTTCATCTAGGAGCCGCGGCGGCTGCTGCAGCCAAGTCATTCAATATGGCAGTAGATACGGGGTGAAATCGAAATTGTGATACAAAATGTGTAAGTGTTCTTAACTCAGCTAATGATGGTAGTAGCCTTACCTGACACAACCATGTCCAAGTAAGGCAGCTGCAGTATGGCCGTGTAGTCGTACTGGCCACCATTAGCTTCTGCATGCTCCTTCACCTCCCGGGCCAGCTTATCCTGAACCTCAGGGTTGACAGCCAGCTCGTACAGCAGGAAGCTCATGGCAGTGGAGACAGTGTCGAACCCAGCAGTGAAGAACGTCACCGCTTGGGCGATGATCTGGTTGTCAGTCCAGACTGAAAGAAGAAATATGTTTAAAAATTAGTAGGTTGTACTCTAATTCCACAAACAATTGCACATTGGAATTGTTCATAGGAAAATGATGATACTTTGTTCAAATTTCAGTCTATACCGGAGCTGCCCAAACCATTGAATTAAGTAATATCTTACTCTCTCGAATTTGGTATTTACCACGAGCACCGAATACGGTGAAGGAAAACATCGTGAGGAAACCTGCACACAGTGACGAAACAATTCAATGTTGTGTGTGAAGTTCCCAATCCGCACTGGGCCCGCGTGGTAACTATAGCCCAAGCCCTCTCATACTGAGAGGAGGCCTGTGCCCTGCAGTGGGACGTATATATAGGCTGGACGATGATGATGATTACCCTCTAGAGTAGTCTAAATAAGAGTAAGTAAATCGTCATGGATTTATTTACCTCTTGTTGTAGTTTTCTTTCCGATAACGGATTCTTCCACAGTGGCAAACCCAGCACCCTCATCATTGCCAGATTTTTCGTCATGGGACAACGTACCTAGGTGTAGAAAAAATGAAATTTTAGATAATTCAGAATTTTCAATTCCATGTTAACGTTTCGACGTACCACCAACATACTTTTTGTAATCTATTTTTGTTCTTGTTATCCATTACTTCCTTACGATCATGCCTATTTTCGCAAATTGGGCAGGCAGAGGACACGAATCGTAGACACAGCATAACTATTTCAGCGGTGTTATTTTATAAGCGTCTCCTTTTAATCAGAGATTTTAATCGTATAATCATCGGGTTACCCTGAAATTGCTAAACGTGGCACTGGATTTTTTGAATTCATGTGCTCTGCCTTCCCCTCTTGGGAATACAGGCGTGAGAATATGTATGTATGTATGTATTTTAAACGTAGAAGGGTCCTGTTGTTAACTTTTTGATATTGATGATCATGAAAAAATCTGTTTTTCTGAATTTCGATAATGATGGAGTTCGTTATATTGAACATGATGATACCTTTCCTCGCTTCCATGAGCAGATGGATCATGTCCCGGCGTAGGATCTTCCTCTCCTCGCGGTCTCGCATCGTGCTCAGCACAATATTCCTGAAGAAGTTGGCTCCTGCTTCCGCGAACAGAGTCACTTTCAGTTTCTGAAGGATTTTAATGATTTGTTGTAGTTATTTCTCTTTATTAAGTCAAGTTACTTAAACAGAAACATGAGATAATTTATACCATTTTCTAAAAAAAAGTGGAAGCTCAGAGGCCAACATCGCCATTCAATAGTCGGAACTATTGGTAGTATTAGCGACCCTAGCACCACCTATCTCCCGGTAGAGGAACTTCTGCTACTAACGTCATCAACTGTCAAAGTGTTCCACATCGCGCTTACAAAGTTTTAAAGTCGATTGTATAATACGACTTCCAACTATCTCTCTGTAGACTGTGGTCCCCAAGCATAACATCTATTCTGTCTGGAAAGTTTGGGATCTGTTGAAATCTTTTCCAGAGAACCAAATGAGAATATAACTTGTTTCTCATTTGGTTGAATCGAACGTCAGCATTTATGGTAAAAAAACCGTTTTTATAGATGGCGGGTAATATTGATTAAAACACTCTACGATGACGACTTTTGAACCAATAAAATTCATTTTAAATAAGTTAATCTCACTTAGATCTTGCCAGAAATCAAAATTTACTAAATTAAATCTCCAAAACCAAGCTTCTTTCAAACTTTTGCAAAGACAAAACAATAATCACATTCGTACCTTCATGACCGCAGGAAAAGCGCTGAACCCAACGAACTTGAACAGCTGTCCAAAAGTCGTGGCCACAGTCTCGTTTCCCATTCTAAAGAACTCGTTGTCAGGGTCGGATTGGGAGTCCACCTTCAGCCCGAAAGCCACAGATGCTATGACGTCATTAGCGTAACGGGTTACCAAGTCCTTCGAATCTATGTCCAGGATTTGATCTAAAAAGGAAAAGAAAGAAGAATAATCAACTGGCAAAATAGAGCTCCAGAAGATATTGCTAAAGTCAAAAATCTAGGCTTTCTTAACTACACAGAACCAATATCACGCCTGTATTCCCAAAAGGCAATGTATATGAAACGTTAAACAGTACCTATACGTACAGTTGGAGTATCCACCATACAAAAGTCACTTAAAACAACATTATTTCTTTAGTCATTTTTTTTTTATCCCGTGTGGTGCCGGGTTAGAATAGCACTTCCCCCATTCTTCCCGTGGGTGTCGTAAGAGTCGACTCTGAGAAAGGGTTAGTGTATTGTGGGCGATGGGCTAGCAACCTGTCACTACAATATCACGTTTTACCATATTTGATTACTCTGAAATTGCTAAACGTGGCACTGGATTTTTGAATTCATGTGCTCTGCCTACCCCTCTTGGGAATACAGGCGTGAGAATATGTATGTATGTATGTATGTATTTCTTTAGTCTTTAGTCATAAGTATTTCAAACTAGAAATCTTTCTTATTTCTTAGGCACTGTAAGCCTATTTTCGTTTTTTAGGTACATTTGTCCTTTGAATCCTTTTGGAATTTAAGAAAATAAAATCTTTTAAAGGCTAATTCACCTACTTCTACTCAAAAGTAACTTTACTTTTCTGTTTCTTGTTAAGTTTTGCATACACTGTGTAAATTTGGTCTTAAACTGTGACTTACTTCCCGAGTCCTCAATTTTCTTCTTCAGTGAGCTGATCATCTGGTCTCCGACTTCCACCATGAAAGGAATCATGTGCTTCAGCTTTGAACTCGTGAACGCTGGACTCATGGTTGAACGCATATCCTTCCAGGTCTGACCTGAAATTCGGAATGACAAAGTCCGATTAAATATCTGAGTCACTTTGGACACAAACGGAAAGACCATTAAGTACTTGGAAAGGAACCTGGGAGAATTCTGGTTCTTCTACCTATCCTAAGAAGATTAAAAGAGAAAATAACCCAATATTATATTGTGCATAAAGAAGAAAAAATACAGTCAATATCTGACTTAGGACCCAGGAATAACTTCACAGAACGAATGTTTTCGTTAGGTGTTCGATAATGTAATGCTGGTAAAATACTTTAAAGCCATCCTGATTTGTGATTACTCCCCCTCATCTGAAATATGTTGAAGATTTTATGTAACAGGGATACCTTTCATGGAAAACATATTAGCGCCAAATATTGGATCCATCTCTTCATTAACAAACTCCCGGTGATCAATGAAGTGCTCAAAATCTTTGATGGTGATGTTCTTGAGCAGGTCCACGTCTCTGATGATGAGGTCTGGCTTCAGGAACTGGTAGTGTCCAATGAATCTATGAATGACAAATAAATGAAGGTTATCTTTGGCAATCACTGACTCGTTTGCTGCATGATACGTTAGGGAGTGCAAAAATAGGCTAAAAAACGTTAGGGATTTAGATATAAATCCGTTAGGCTGATCTAAAATCAGATACGAAGTAAATTCTTACGATACATAACTAATTCTTATAATTCTTAATGACTCGGCAGAATATGATTGCGATAAATGAACTTGCGTCCATTACTTACTGAACAATTTTGTCCAAGTTTCGATGATAATTATTTTCGAAGTTTTCGAAGGTTTCCGAAAAGTGAAGCTTAAAAATCAGTCAAATACGGGTAAGGTCGTTGTCGAACATACTTCCAAGAATAACTGATTGATGACAAACTTAACTTTGCTGTTGTTCCCATACATCCACATAGAAACCAATTGCAAGAATAAGTTTGTAGTCGAAATACAATGTTTGATGCAACAGAAATGCAAATTTAGAATTTTCAGATCTTTTCCTGTACTTGTGTTAAACGAAACTGCTTTAGCTTTGGGGTCATCTTGCTACAGAACATCAGATCAATCTTGGATTGTCTAAAATTGTTTTTTTTAAGAAATGTTCCAAAATTCCAATTCGTAATTTCAGTCAATTCCAGATTTTGGAATTCCTTACGCTTTACACGATCCTTACCTTTCTTCAGGAAACGCACTGTACTCCTTGTCAACAGCATACACAAAGTGCTCCTTCCTGAAGACAATGGACGCCATGTTGCCGAGCAACGGGAGTGGGGGGAGGTGCTTGACCCCAGCAGCTTCGAACCGCGAGTAGACCCGGCGCAAGTACAGCACCAGGACTGCAGCGAGGGCCAGGAGCCAGATGTAGAGGAACATTGTCTGAAGAATAGTTAACATGGTTTTTAAATGTAAGGGGAAGATGGAGACCTGAATAATTTTAAAGACGATTGGCTGGCGCATGCTCAGTTTCGAAGTTGGACAAATACTTAGGTCTTTAATTGGTAAACACAATAGGGTAGATGACTAAAAAAGATTTGGTCTGTCAGATAGATCACCAAATAATTTGAAACTTTTATTTTTTATTTTATTTTACAAACAAAAAATTACGATTATACAGCGCTTAAGTTTCGCGAAGTGACCAAGGCGTGACGTCACAAGCCCCCACTCCGGAAGTTTGATGATCTATCTATACCTTTCTCGATGTTTAGTTGTTTGATAAACCAAAAAACACGGGTCACATATTTTTCCATAATTTTACTTACGAGCTAATTAATTGGAATTACACATTTTTAAACCCATTCGACATCTCTATTATTATTTTTCTCTGATTGTATTTATTTTTTGTTGTGAATAGTTTAAAAAAAACCTATAGGTGGGTGAATAATCGGGCGTTCGAATCGCTCTCATTATTCTCATTTACATATTCTCATGTCTGTAATCCCAAGAGGGGTAGGCAGAGCACATGAATTCAAAAATCCAGTGCCACGTTTAGCAATGTCAGGGTACTGATGGTTAAACGTGATATTGCAGTGACAGGTCGCTAGCCCATCGCCCATAATACACTAACCCTTTCCCAGAGTCGACTCTTACGACACCCACGGGAAGAAAGGGGGAGGTGCTATTCTAACCCGGCACCACACGGGTTATTCTCAACACTTTTTTTATCAGATTCTTTAAGAAATGTGTATTATAACAGTCTAGTGTGTACCTATCTATAAGGCACAGACACTATATAACACACTTATTGTACCAATTTCTTAAGAAATCTGATAAAAAAACTGTTGAGAATAATGACAGCGGTTCAAACGCTCGAATATTAACCCAGGTGCTCCAAATCGGTATTAAAATATGCCAAAATGAATACGAAAAACAGTATAAAATAATCACAAATAAAAAAGTACTTAACGCATTAATTTAAGCATATCTAATCTAATCAAATAGGCCTAGAGTTATCCCAGCCGTAACGGCACAAAAAAAAATGATTTAGGACTTACGAATGTGATGTTATCGGAAAACTCGTCGTTAGTACTTGTCGGCGCGGCGAGCGGGGACAACTGATATGTTTACCGATCGTCTGTTTATATATAACGGAAACATACAACGTTCACAGGTATTGTGCAATAGTGATGGATCACTGTTATAGACAATTATTTTACCAAAATATGGACGAGATAGTGTCCAAAATGCGGTGCAAGAAGCTAAAACTATGCGGCAACTTTTTTATAGATATATATAAATATCACGCCTGTATTCCCGAATTTTATGTTATTTTTTATTCAATTTTATTGGAGAATCAATTCAAGTTTACTACAGATGTAGGAAGAGTACACGTTACTTACATAGACCAAACCGCACACAGACATAGACAATTGATTAATTAAGGATCTTTTCATCACACTTGCTCGTCAATGATGTTATTATAAAGGCCTAAATAGTAACCGCGGGAGTTATCATTACATCCTATGGGAGAGAAAGTTTAGTTTTAAAAATTGAAAAAGTTAGTATAGGTACGTTAGTTCAGACTAAGGAGGTTACAAATGTAAAAATAAAAATTCTGCTATTAAAACTTAAGGGCCAATTTATAAATCCAAAATTAATGTATGCATTATGAAACTGTATTAATTTAATACTTTGGATGTATGTCAACGCGTTTTTAATATGCGTTTTTTGTAAATTTGTTTGAACCTTTTTTGCAGAATCTGGCTGTATGACCATTCGCATTCTGTATGAAACATAGTTTTTGTCTGTGGTATATGATTAAAAAAAAGTGACAATAGACCTAAACGCACTGACAGCAGTGACAGCGCAAGCGGAATACTGCGGCGCGATGACGTGATGTCATGCATTTTCTTTAATTTTTAGTTTTTCCTCCCAAATATGATGAAAATCATTGTGTGTAACACGGGCAGTAAAGAAAAATAACAAATTCGAGCCATAAAAGCCCTCCGCCTGCGGCGTCGGGCTTCTAACACTCTCGTTACAAATGTTACATTTACTCCTCTCGTTTCTCAATGTACTATTTATTGCATACTACGCGGGACTTAATTACGTACCTATGAGTAGGTATGATTTTAATATCCTCAAGAAATATGTATGGTTCTTGAAAAATATAAATTATTAAACGAACCATAAATATTAAATTGCCGTGAGAGTCACTCATGTCGAAAATTATAATAT
Organism: Adoxophyes honmai; assembly: GCA_005406045.1. Lineage (NCBI taxonomy): Eukaryota > Metazoa > Arthropoda > Insecta > Lepidoptera > Tortricidae > Adoxophyes > Adoxophyes honmai. The sequence continues at coordinate 102,464 of BHDV01063850.1, forward strand.
TTGGGTAACTTACATTTATAAAGCAAGTTTAGCTCGACATGTTTCGGGCTAATTCGTAGCTCTTCATCTAGGACCCGCAGCAGCTGCCGCTGCCAAACGCAAACGCAGTGGCGCGAAAGAGCGGTGGCGCGCACGAATTAGCCCGAAACATGTCGAGCTAAACTCTATTTAAAACTTGAGTTATCCGTGTATTATATTATTCGAGATGAGTGACTCTCACGGCAGATAAATGTTTAAAATGTATGGTTCGTTTAAAGTCAAAATAAAAGAGGTGTAATAGGGTAAATATTTGGCCGTTTGAACCGCTGTCATTATTCTCAACACTTTTTTTATTACATTTATTTAGAAGTTGGTATAATAAGTGTGTCATATAGTGTCTATGTCTTGCAAATAGGTACATACTAGACTATTATATACACATACATACATACATATTCTCACGCCTGTTTTCCCAAGAGGGGTAGGCAGAGCACATGAATTCTAAAATCCAGTGCCACGTTTAGCAATTTCAAGGTAACTAGATGGTTAAACGTGATATCGCAGTGACAGGTTGCTAGCCCATCGCCTACAATACACTAACCCATTCCCAGAGTCGACTCTTACGACACCCACGGGAAGAAAGGGGGAGGTGCTATTCTAACCCGGCACCACACATTATATACACATTTCCAACAGTATCAGATAAAAAAAGTGTTGAGAATAATGACAGCGGTACAAACAATAACGACAGGTTACTGGTCTGTCGCCGAGATTTTATGAATGTGAAAATAAAATTTCATGCATCACTCACATCTCTATATAGAGATTATCTCGACATGTTTCGGGTCAGTTCGTGACCCATCATCGGGAGCACGGGGGTGGTCTCGTGGTAGTTCTATGTTTCAAAATTCAAAATTAAAAAGTATCTACTTTTCGTAGTGCCTATATCAATTAGGTTTACTCGTTTTAGGTAAACACAGGTATCCTACATATTTTTTTGAAAATCTCAAACTATTTGGTTGAGAAAGAAAATAATTATTGATCCAAACTTATTATTTCGGAGTTTTCGGATGGTCCTGTGTTTTATTCTTGTATTATTGTAGCCATGTATTAGTCTATTAAGTATTATATTTTGTGTATTTTTAACCGACTTCAAAAAAAGTAGGAGGTTCTCAATTCGTCGGGATATTTTTATGTATTTGTATTGTATGTACATATTTTATTATGTCTAGATTTATTGTAGTACGTAAATTATAATACATTTATTTATTTTAGGTTAATGGTATTTTTTCTTTCTCAACTTTCTTTGTGTGTCTACTCTAATTTCACATGTTTTGTCAATCGCTTGAAGGTTAGCAGGAAGAGATCCTTTTTGGGATATGTTCGTCTTTGTACTTATGTTCTGTTTTGCCTGTTATTTTGTTATGATTATTTGTACAATAAAGAGTTACATGCATACATACATATTTAAATATAAATTGCTCGTGGAGAACTCCAACATCGAGGGTTTTTATTTTTGTGTAAAACTAAATCGTTTATGAAATATTGTGACAGTATTAAAGATATTGTTTATCTAAAAAAAAATTATCAGCCTTTTTTGACTATTTATAGTGAATAAGCACTTTTGACAGCAGTATATGCGAATTATTTTGTTGCCCTGTGAAATCAAACTTATATGTATTAGGTCCATAGTCCGTATCCATGAAATTGTTGTTCGTATGGAGACTTCTATAACATTCATATTTCTATAGGTACTTACCAAATATTTTTTGTCTTATTAAGCAGTCATTTAAAAGCAATGGGACAACACAAGTCTTGGCCAGGTAGGTAAAACATGCTAGAAGTAGCTATGAAAAGTGGCAAAGTCCTATTATTATTATATTGTTTACGCAGTGTTTTGTGTGTTCTGCCTACCCCATTTATTTATCACTCTGTGACATTGCTTTACAGCAGTTAAAAAAATAAAAATGAAACACAGTATTGAGAGTAAAATATTATTTAATTCGTAAAAACAGTAATAAAAAATAATCATTGTTACTTCAATACATCAAAAAGCAACAGCTACTAAACCCTACTACAAATAAGAATTCTTTTATTTTATCGACGAACCATAAAAAAATACAGGCAGATTCAATATTAAAATCATCGTAAACCTAGTAAAGAAAAAGAAGAATTATCCAATAGATAACACCAAAACGAAACAAATTATATAAAAAAATTCTACACCGTTATACAAAATGACAATCTATGTACTTTCTACCACCATCTTGCCTGCTAATCCTACCGCAAAGCAGCAGTGCTCGCACTGTAGTGATCCGGCGGCGGTAAAGCTGGTAATTATTGTCACAATGAGGCATATCGGCAAAGCAACTGTAATTTCTCTAGCATAGAGGATCTCTACGGGCAATGGTGATAGTTGTAGCATAAATTACACTGAGCCTTCGCTACATGCTACTTGATGTGACCGCAACAGTGTAAAAAACACGGTAATAGGCCGCATTCGGCGAACGGCAGCTATAACAGCACGACGTAGTTTAGAACAAGTGCGGCGACCGTATTGGGTGAACGACGGAGTACAACTACCGCTCTACAGTTTACCATTAAGCGACCAATTTGCAAGCGTCCTTATAGTAAACAGTCTAGTCCTGTGTCTCTTCTCGACGGCAGAAGAATATGTGGTAGATACAAAGATTACTCTTTTCTTTTAACCTGATATTTTCTAATGCAAAGAACAGGAACCGAGCTTCGTGTATGACACCAAAGTCCTGCAATCGACTTATTATTATACATTATACAGATCGACCAAAATCAATACAAACCGAGAGCGCTACTATCTTCACAATTGTCATTTTTTGACAGCAAATTTGCGTGACAGATTTTAGTTCCCCTTTTGCTCGTTCTTCGATGGTTTCAGTCGATTTCGGTGATGGAATATCCACTTGATTCCTGGTCTTTCTCCTTAACTAACTCCGCGGCTTCATCCTCAGCCAATGCCCTCCCTTAATCCTGACTCCGAGGCTCTCAGTAGACAGCTCAGCTGGGATCGGGGTCTTCTCGCACGGCATCAGCTCCAGATGCTGGAGGAGCTGGTAGACCATCACCTTCACCTCGCAGAGGGCGAAGCGGGAACCTGGAGAAAGAACTTTGCTAGTTTTGGTCTTTGGCCTTCGACATTTTTATATGCAGATATAACTGTTCAATATAGTCACTATTTAGTTACAGACGCCAGAAACAAACGTCTGGTGTTGGTATTCTAAACCTACAGGGACTCCATGACCATAAAATAAGTGATAGACGACTCAGCTCACTCGTTCATGTACGTACATACATATAATCACGCCTGTGCTCCTAAATGGGGTAGGCAGAACACACCAAAACGCAATACAGACAAAACCATGCAGCCACATCTAGCATAATTCCAGGCGAAAACAAATGGAAGAGGTAAGACAGGTTGCTAGCCTGTTGCCTAAGGCATACCTAAACCTAATCCCTTAGTCGCCTCCGTCATCCACGAAAGCAAAAGACAGGTTCTACTGGTCCTACAAGCACTGGTTCATGTAGCCTAACAAAATGGTAAATTAAGGGGTAAACCTCACCAATGCAGTTCCGAGGTCCATGTCCAAAAGGCATGTAAGTAAACGGTTTGATCTTGTGCTTGTTCTCGTCGGAGAAACGCTCAGGGTCGAACTTCGAGGGGTTCGGGAAGTACTGAGGGTCGCGGTGGAAGGAGAAAATCGGGACGAAAATGACCTCGCCTTTCTTGAGCTGAAATGGGAAGAAATTGATATTACACGTCTCAGAGTACGATTGTTTCGGAACTTCGATATCTGTCATCATCAGATTCCACTTCTGCATCCACAGAAATCGATGCGGATTTTATGTTTATGCGGATTTTAAACAAGTTTGTAAATACAAACATACATACATACATACAATCACAACTGTATTCCCAAACGGCTACCCCGAAAAGAAAGAAAGAAAGAAACTACTTATCTATGCTTATTTTTGAATCCGTATCTATGAATGGCCAAAATATGCATCTGTAACATCCTGTATTTAGTACTTACAATGAAATCTTTGGTAGCATGGGCATTAGGTTTCCCCATGTTGTAGTCCCTCGTACACAAGCGGTCTGTGACGCCCGCCGGTGGCCACTTGCGGAGTGATTCTGAAATTTAAAAAGTAGAATTAGGAACAAACATGATTTAAAAAAAAATGTCTTAAAAGTTAAAGGAACGAAAATTATAGTAGTTTTTGCTACAGTCTTTTACATTTTAGACGAAAATCTAGAGTACCTAATTAAAATAAACGAAATATCGTTCTGGATGGAGATATTATTTATCAAAGAAACACTGTCAATTTTAGAGGTTGTTACTGCAATGTTTTGAGTTGTCATTGCAAAGCAGTTTTTCATTTAAGAAAGATACTTACTTCCTCTTTTTTGTTTTTTCGAATATTAATCTGTTTTTCTGTAACTAGTTGCATTCGATCCATTGACAAAACAATAATCTAGTTGTAGAATACTGGTTGCCCATCCAGGACCGTCGTCGCAGGAGGGAACTCTTTTTATTTCCTTTTTGAGAGAACTCCTTATCGATCGGTTCTATTGACTTAAAATTAAGCACACATATCAAGAATCGATGACAATGAAGTGTAGTCAACAAAAAGTACGGTTAGCCACATAATCTTGCATCGAAAATTAAATCAAAATTTCGATATTCTTCATTCTTTACCTGAAAGGACCATATCCAGATACGGCAACTGCAGTATGGCCGTGTAGTCGTACTGGCCGCCATTGGCTTCTGCATGCTCCTTCACTTCTTGGAACAGTCTGTCCTGGACATCAGGGTAGACAGCCAGCTCGTACAGCAGGAAGCTCATGGCAGTGGAGACAGTGTCGAAGCCAGCAGAGAGGAATGTTATGGCTTGGGCTACGATCTGGTTTTCGGACCAAACTGAAATGAATACACATTTTAGAGTGTCAGGTTAGAGTAACAAATACATACATCACACCTGTGTTCCCGTGTCAGAGCATACGAATGGTTGCACAAATATACCATGACCAATTCACGTTCTGTGGCCACTTCTAGCATTTTTTTTTATTTATGTTGGTAGTTGTAATAGTGACAGCTTGCTAGCCTACGGCTTAGGGCATGCTTCCTTATTCTCCATTTACCTTAGTCGCCTTTTACGAACTTATCCCCGATCTCTACCAGTTAACCTTCGGGCTAACACACAAAAAAAAGTTACGGAGATTTGATATTTACAACTAGCTTCACGAGAAGGAAAACATTACGACGAAACCTCAGTAGGTAATGAAGTGATACAACGTTGCGTGTAAAATGCCCAATCCGCACTGGGCCTGCATAGGAACTACAGCTCAAACCCTCTCATACTGACAGGAGGTTAATGCCCAATAGTGGGACGTATTTAGACTGCATTACGTTTACTATACCTCGAGTCGTTGATATCCTGCCCACAGCAGATTCCTGCACTGTGGCAAATCCAGCGCCTTCGTCATTTCCATCCCTTTGTTCGTGTGACAACGTTCCTGTTGGCAAAGGAAAATTACACTTAGTGCATTAGCTTTGGTAACTAAACAAAATAAATAAGTACATCGTTTAAAGGCACAGAGTTGGTCACCGAGCTATAGGAGTAGAGCTATGAATTGATCTTTTGCACGTCCTACAACATAGCCCCCTGGTAAAACAGGGGCTATACTGTTTAAGGTGGTTGCTCTTCCATACTAATTTCCATGCACATTCCTGGCGCCCACAGGCATGTTTTCTTTGGGGATTTTTTGAGGAT
>BHDV01063850.1:118378-161183 GCA_005406045.1 Adoxophyes honmai
ATACTATGTAATCTACGATCTTTTTCCTGTTACTAACCATTTGTGACTCTTTTGTGTCACATGTTATGTTGGCGTGATCTTTGTTTGAATAGGCATGTGCACTGGGTAAAAATTATGATACTAATTAGTCTGTTAGTAGATTATGGGAAAACATGAGACACATGATTTTGGTTTATCGAATAATCAAACATCGACAAAGATATACCTAGATCATCAAATTTCCAGAGTGGCGACTTGGCACGTCACGTCGTGGTATAAATTGTACCGAATAATGATGTCACTCGAAAAATCAGAGCATTCTATCCTCGTAATTTCTTGTTTGTCAAATGAAAGAAAAATATCGTTTACAGTATATTTTGGTAATCTATCTCACGGTCTAAATTAAATTAATTTTTTTAGTCAAGTACCCATTTGACCATATGTAATTTAAATTACATATACGTATATGTATACAATCAACATGCACACATACCTCACGCTTGTATTCTCGAATGGGGTCCAAACATAGGAAACGTTACATGGAACTAACCTAAATTATTCGGCGTTTACTTAGAGTTATCCTTTTTTTACATCAATTTGAAACAAACATTTCTATGGTGAACTTAATAAACCGTGACACTCAAGCTTAAATAAACATAGGACAAAAAGTTCAAAAAACACTTAATGATAGTGATGGATTTCTTTATTTACTTCTCTTACAAGAAACCTAATTTCAAATCTCAACATTTTCACTTTGTCCACTTTGCAGTGGTCTGGCTACTACAGGCCCATCGAACCATATGGCTATTATAAAATCGTAGAGGAACACCATGACGTTGCTGGTAAACAACAGGAGATTAACGAAGAGCGTTCTCGACGATTCCGGGGCTAGGGTCCGAGGGTCAGAGAGCACGCAGAGATGCCCAACCAGCACCACAGCACTTGGCACCGGAGGTTCCACATTTCCGTACCGCTCCAACAAGTACCCTAGCGCCATCAAAGCTCGTCCAGCCAACGGTAGATACACCTGTAGTAACATCTGATGTGGAACATTGACACAATCACTTCTGGTCGTTATTTTGCGCCGACTTGAAACTGCCAATTATTGAAATCACCTCAGAGATTGCTGATATTTTAATCTTCTTCAGTGACTGCCTGTTGCGAGATCATATCAGGTCTACAGTATTTCCGATTTAAATTTCGAAGTGAAAGTAGTATGAGGATTTTGTGGTAAGTAAAACTGCGGTTGAAACACTTGTAGCTGTGATGTGCCTTGTTTAGAATGGACATCGAGATTAGTCGTTGTAAGTGTTTCTGTTGCAGTAATGGTATGTGCCACCATGACTCTTACGTTTTTTCGGAGTGAATGTATTTCATTGTCGCGGTGGCTAGAGCTGTGAGGGCATGTCGACGCTGCAAATGTGGTTACATTAGTTAAACTGCATCTTATGCCATAGTTTACTTGTATTTTGATCAGAAACTATAAAAAACTTGTTATATTTACGAAGCCATATCGATTGTGACATATTTACTAAATGCCATAATATGTTATCATGACACTTCAGTTTTAAAGAAGGAAGCATTGTTACACTATGGCCCGCAATCACTACGGCCACCCCACGGCTCTTCATTTATGATGAGTTTAAAAAAATATGTAAAAAAATTGGATTGTCAATAAAAACAAACTTCAATGCAAAATGCTGACGTCCAACTTCATACTTTACTGCGTCAGTTTGAAGTATCTATGAAGAAACTTTAACGCCTTTAATTTAGCGGCAAGATCAAAATAAGCCATGGCACAAGACACGGAACTACTATAAATGTCTCAAATATAATGCAGCCATCACCGCCACAGTCACGCAATATGTTAGCAAAGTAACCGCGAGATGAAACCTATCATTCATCGTTCAAGAAAACATCAAATGGAGCCAGTGATAATCATGAGAGAGAACAACCACAAGCAAAAAGAAGGTTGACCTAGAGATGCCATGTCTGGAGAATATTTTAAAAATGGTGGCGTTTTATGCCCCTCTACTTGGCGGGTGCATACTAGCTGTACGGTACATGGTAGAACATAGACTCTGTGACTGTGCCAGGTCCATAAATATGCTGACTTGTACTGTGCACGTGCTTGCTATAATCTCCTACGTCAGCGCTCTTTTAGAAAACTTCATTTTCATGACCAGACTTCGACGCGGTTTCTTTGAAATCTACTTGTTTATAGTAGCCACTATATTACTGGTTATAGAGGAATGGAACACTATAATAGCTCTGAAAACTTAATACCATGTGGCATGTAGTGAAGGCAGTGCCAATGATACAATTGAATGACTTGATAGCGTTGTACTTGCCGTATGCGGGGCACGCTATAATGGCTTTAGGGTACTTGTTGGAGCAAGTGGGGAACTTTGAGCCCCCTGTGCCGAGTGCTGTGGTCCTCCTGGGGCACCTGTGCGTGCTGTCTGACCCCCGCACCCTCTCGCCGGACAACCCCGGCGTTCAAATCGTAAACCTCATATTTCTCATAAGCAACGTGATGGTGTTTCTTTACGACTTTGTAGTGTCGCTGGATTACGATGTGCCTCCAATAACCGATCTTGATCGTTACATGGGATAGTTACGGATTGAAATAACTCTTGTTTCTCTATGCGAAACTGAATAAAGTAATCCTTAGCTATTTTTTTATTGTGTGTTATTTAAAAACTAATACTTTTATCGTTGTGTTTTGATTTCCTCAGTTTAATCGCACAATGCACTCGTATCTACCAATCAAAGAATTTGATAACTGTACCTATGCCTTTTTAGAAAGAGCTTTGATTTTTATTGATTAGTAGTTAATACGGTATAATTTGAAGACAATTCATATGAAAAGGTTCAGAGTGGCACATCATTTAGCAAAATTTTGAACTTTACTTTATTTCAGTGTAACATTTCGCTGTTGACTCTTTTGAAAAATTTAAATAAGGTAGTTACATAAATTAAATCTTGCATGGAATAATTAATGAAAGAGGGTGTCGGTAGGTACCGAAGAATTTTAATTGGCTACTTGATAATGTTAGCTCAGGCAAATTAAAACTCGACGGGTGGCTCTGGCAGGACAACCTCGCAAGCCCAATTACATTCATCACGGGATAATCAAACGCGTGCCTTAAAATATACCTTGGAAGTAAGTCGCGGATGCTGCAATATCTGAATCAAGTGCGATCGGGGCCTGAGTTGACAATTTGGCACAATTTGTAACAGGCAGAGAGCGCTCGGGCCGAGGGCCCTCGACGGCGCCGATGAGGCTGTACAATCACGGCTTTTGTCGTCGCCACAAAGGGAAAATAATTACTGAAGGTCACCTGATAGACACAATCTCGTTATCTTCTTTTAACGCCCACTCTCCACACGGTTACTCAGATAAGACGTGGGCCGGTGCTTTCGATTAGGTCGGCTGGTACCTACATACTCAGTTAGAGGAACGTTTTTCTTCCGATTTCAAGTTCTTGATAACAACAACGTATTTTAATCACGATTGCAATAAAATATCGGTATGCGCGGGTACACGTCGTACTTATAAGCTTATAACGATCCTTAGGTTTTACGATATTAGGAACTACGACGTCACTTTATCGAGATACTTTACAAAGACTGAATCCAAGGTGAAACATGATGAATTGAATTTTCACGATGTAGCTGTAACATAATTATTATATTGTAGTTAACCCAATGTATTTGTAAATTGCGGACAAAAATCCATTAAGTCGGAAAAGTAGTTTCCTTTATAATATTAGTAGTAACGATGCGCGATTGTACGGCGTCATTTCAAACTCTTCAGCGCGGTTCCTAAAAACCATTTTGTCTTCCCAATTTTATACACCCATTTCCGAGAAATTTCCCTGTAGGTTTACGTATAGACAAATCGTATGGCTGGATTTGTCTGCGCACGTAACGCGTCGCCGTGCGGCGTCGGGTCGTATGATTTTTACTCGAAAAATTACTTGCGGAGCCTTTCTTATTACAATCGTGCGAAACCGTTGAACGTTTTAAGTAAATGAAAGAGTATGATGGAACTTCGTAATAATATGGTAAATTAAGAATACTTCGTTTCACAGCTGGAATATTAAACGATAAGAACTCGCAATTCGTACTTATTATTGCTTTTCCCTATTGTTATTGTCGTAAAACTTTCAGTCCTTAGTGCCTTTATCAGGAATTTCACTCAAGTTATCGGCGAAACTTTTAATGTAGTCTCCGAAAAGAAGCCACGTCTCAAAGGCCTTGTTAATATTAATTCATCAAGCGTTAGGAATGGCCATGAGAAAGTGTGATACAAAACAAAGTAACAAAACAGTGTGGTGCTCTTATCTGGCGTGTAGCGGTGACTGGGCGAATGAGAGTTCGTCGCATAATTCTCTATTTTGTTTCGCTGGTACCTCGGAGTGCCCCTAACTCGTGGTTAAACGGCCACGATGCCATGACTCGCTGTTTAGTTCTAGATACAATGTGTAAAAGTTTGTTTTTATTGTGACGGAACTTAGATATTACAGGCGGAGCAACGTTTTTATGAGTTCTCGAATTACTAGGTGCAAACGTAGAAACATCACGCCTCCATTCCCAAACAGGTTGAGCACTCGAAACGCTAAATAGACAAATCCATAACCATTTCCAACTTTGTGAACACATCTAGCTTTTAGCTTTCCAGTTAAAAGGAACTACAGTGACAGGTTGCTAACCTATCGCCTAAAATATACCTACCTTAACCTGTTTCCCTAGCCGCCTTTTACGGCCCGACACTACACGGTTAAAGCCTAGTTAGCTAACGCTTGGGGTAAATTTTAAGAATGACATAGCAACATCCAACTTGCATTTTATCCTTTAGCTAGCAATAAAATCAATTAACTGTAGAAAAACCTGTCCCTTGTCTTATTTTAAAAGTGAAGGACGACCTCAGCAAACCAATTGAAAGGTGGCTAAAAATATTCTTATTGCTGTAGCGGCGCGAGACCACTTGTACCTTTAATACGAAAATTATGCCGACAAAAATTGGACTGATCTGACTGAAAATACTTTATGTATTCATAATCCCCAAGAGTTCTAAGTAGTTTCGTGGAATATGTTCCGAGAAAAACGTCTAAGTGATTGTCTTTTTTCTAGGACTTCGTAATCAGAATCAATTTATATTGAGTCCTTAGTCACGAGCACGACATTAATAGTAAAATAAATAGGTACTTATCTAGGTATTGTCAGCGCAGCGTTAATAGAAACCCTATACCTTACATATACGTACCATTTTATCATGTACCCTTGTGTGGTTGCTCGCGTTTCTTCTGTTTTGTTGGCTTTTACAGAACTTTGGTTTTTTATACTTTCATAAAAAGCATCGCCAAGGCAATTTGATGATAGCGATGATTATGGAATAAAATTCTCAATCATGCAAGAAACGTTTTGTATCTGGTTGTAAAGGGACAATATGAAAAAAAAATGTAGAGCTACTTTGAAGGCTAATATAGCCTTTCCCAAAAGTCTTGAGCACTTGAGTACTTTGAAAAAATCAGTAAAAAAAAAAGCAAAAATACACAAAATTTTCTCTATCAAGCCCTAAAAAGGAAATTCCAAAGCCTAACCCACTTTCAATTGAAGTTAGTATATGCAAATGTAATTGACCAACAGCTACAATAGAATGAGTTTCAAAAAAATTGTACATAGTTAAGGGCTTTAATAAAAACAAAAGTTAATTGATTCTTTTTTGTAACGACAATTACCCATACATTTTGTATAGGTAATTTTCGTTACACAAAAGACGCGATCGTGATTTTGTTTTTATTAACCCTTAATTTATGTACAATTTTTTTGAAACTCACTCAATAAACAATGTGGATGCCACGAGATGGATGGCGACCCACGGGGCAGACAGACGGAACGACCTAACGCCTCAGCACGACAGGTCGCGAGTAGAGATACGGGTGAGATAGACCATACCTGTCACTGTCTAAATACAGACGTCAGAAAATGACAGGTAGATTAACCCGCACGCGAGGCGACTAGAGCGTGTTCCCGTGCTAAGCCTACTCGACTAGTTTCTCAGCGCCTGGCTCCAGATCGCTCTGAATCACGAGGAAAGGAACGGAGAACATGGGGGAGGTCTTTGCCCAGCAGTGGAATACCAACCCATTAGTATTATTTCTATGGAAAAATCATGCATGCTCAAGACTAGGCCAAGGCTGTACCTTCTTGGCATAGACTGTTATGTTTTAGAGGATACAATAGAATACTTAAATTTAGGTAGGTATCAGCCTTGTAAACAAAAGATACAATGTCAACTTCTAACATTGTATTCTAGTTTATTAGTTATTACTTACGCCCGAAATGACATTTAATTATCTCCTACAATCCGAACGTGCCTACTCCCATTAAGATAATGGACGTACACGAGCTAGAAGAACTAATTAGTTCATTTGCTTATCATTATACCTACATATTATTGTACATCTGCCGAGGTAAATTGTATTTGCGAGCTGGCAATCATGATATATTAACAGAGGAATGAGATCAGCTGCGCGGACTCGTCGCGATGGGAAAACCGTTACCGTTTTGACAATTAGCAAGCTAATGAGGGCTCATTTTCATTAGTACCAAAGCCAGCAGAAAGCGGTGTCTAGCAACAAATAACTCAAACACATACTAAGTACATCACGACTGTATTCAAACAAAACGTTATGTAGACAAAAGCATGATGACTATTACATGTCTCGCCTCGTAGAAAATTCTAGCATGTTTTTTAGATTTTAAGTTCAGAGTTTATGAGTGAGTTTCAAAAAAATTGTACATAAATTAAGGGTTAATAAAAACAAAATCACGATCGCGTCTTTTGTGTAACGAAAATTACCTATACAAAATGTATGGGTAATTGTCGTTACACAAAAGAATCAATTAACTTTTGTTTTTATTAAAGCCCTTAACTATGTACAATTTTTTTGAAACTCACTCTTATAGTCAGAGGTTATAGAGTTATAGTTTATAGTGACAGTTAAAAAAATTGAATTCGCTTTAGCTTTTGCGATTTTTCCAGTCTGTAATTCAGAAACATAATTTGAAAGTAGTAGGAACTTTATACTTTGTATACGCGAACACGAGTCAATTACTCGCAATTAAGATCGTCTAAGGTTTCTTATAATCATCCCTTTGTTCGCGAGTCATCTTATCATCAAAGCCAGTCAGCACATTAATAATGCTTAATTAATTACAATCGTATGACGGAGATAAGGCGACGTACACGCGCACAAAAGCCCCTTTCTTTCGACCCTTGTGGGCAAAGCCTTACAAACAAAGGAATATTGGAAAACGGACCTCTGTTTATTTTCAAGAGCGTAACTTAAAACTTGAGTACTTAAAATTGGTAATTGAAATTGATATTTCAGAAATATTAGTCATCAAACTAAAAATACATACATACATACTCTCGCCTGTGTTCATTATACATTAAACTACCGTGAGACTCACTCATGTTGAAAAATTATCGGATAACTCACGTTTAATAAATCGAGTTTAGCTCGACATGTTTCGGACTAATTCGTAGCCCTTCATCTAGGAACCGCGGCAGCTGCTGCTGCCAAACGCGAACTGCGCGCCTCGGCTCTCTTCGCGCGACTGCGCAGCAGGCGCGCAGTTCGCGTTTGGCAGCAGCAGCTGCCGCGGTTCCTAGATGAAGGGCTACGAATTAGTCCGAAACATGTCGAGCTAAACTCGGTTTATTAAACGTGAGTTATCCGATAATTTTTCAACTCGCCTGTGTTCTTGAATGGGATTAGGCTAAGCACACGAAGCGTGACATAAGTAGACTAAACCATGACTATTTGACGTTTTGCAGCCACTTGCATAAATAGTGATCAAGAAAGTTTACAGATCAATATTAGATAATACCATAAAACGGGATGAGTAAGGACGAAGGTGTCATTCAAACCTTAATTAAATTTATTTTTTACATTTTATGCAAACTTAATACTGGGTATTGAGTAATGATCCGTTCGTTTCTATTTAACTTTATTTTCATGGTCTTAGGTTAGGTAAGTGATTAAGTCCGCGTACATACATATAAATATGAGTGAGAATCGCGAAAGTTTAAAACATTACATAGGTAAGTTCCGTTTTATATCTTACCTAAATGATAGAAAGATATCCTACCTCGCCCCATATTGATCAGGGGTGAAAAGGGATTTCATATAAACATTATTTGAGTACCATTACATTACCTTGTCACTATTGTACCTGCCAGCTCAAAACCTAAAAAATATTACACTAGAAGTGGCTACAAAACGTGAAATAGTCATCGTTTTATCTATGTAGCGTTTTGTGTGCTCTGCCTACCCCGTTTGGGAATACAGGCGAGATTGTAGGTATGTATGTATTATTTGAGTAAGTTTTCGGATCGTCATTTTTGTATCATTTTAATAACTGAGTAAAACTCCATTTCCATCCTCATCCGAGAAATATTTCTTAAGTAGCAGCAGTAGCCAATAAAAACAACCTAACCTCTTTGACTGGCTGACCATTCATAACCAGTTGCCTCCGTAATCCCAACTCTCCCCATTTTACGGTAGTCGGTTCGGTAGTGAAATTAGTGAGTGTAGAAAGGAGCAATCGGAGCAATCAGGCGTAATTCATGCATTGAAGGCGCAATCATAGGCTGTCAGTTAGATTGCTCGAGCCGTGTGTTTCCGATGGCGATGGGAATGGTTTCAAGTGGATTATAAAAGCAAGTGTTAGATGCTTTTCAACACGTACATACATACAGCATGCCTGTATTCTCAAATGGATTAAGCTAAACTTAGAAATAACAATAGATAACTTAAAAACGCTACCTAGACAAGCCATGACTATGTTCTACGTAACGTTGCCTACGTACATTTTTTGGATAAAATATCTTAATTTAAATTTTATTTTTAGGTCGTTGCGACTTGATGTGACGACTCATCGTATGCTGCTGCTACGTGCAGGCGATTGTCAAAGAGTACTTTTATCTTACCTACACACATTTTTTAGTTATACAAAATTGCTACGAATGCGTGCTACGGCGTAGAGCGTAGCACTTTTTCGTAGCTGTCTTTTCTCTGAGCACTGGCTACAACGATGCCATTTCAGATTTTATACTGTATCTACTTATTATACGATGAAGAAAAAAAATTGAAACAACTATATCTGCCCAACCAAGTAATTCGCACATAGATACATACATCACGCCTACTGTAAAGTAGATACACCTAGTTTACTGTCATATCGTGCATTAAATAGGAATACTGAATACTAAAACAAAACAAAGATCGAGGAGAATCGAAGAAACAATCTGCATAAAACAATAAAACTACACCAGTAAAGACGCGATGAATAAATTTCTGTACACGGTGCAGCTGTTAGGGATCCTTTTTAACATAACCCGAAACGAAAAGCGGGCCTCGCGCCAAGGTTAGCCCAAAGGTGCTACAGGATAAATTCTATACCGTAGTATAAAACCAGCAAATCGTCTTAAACACCCACGGAAACGCTGCCTCTCTTTACGAAAGCAACATAAATTCTCACGCGATCTTTCTACGAGGTCGCGAACGTACGGGCGCTATTGACTCGAATGAAGTGAATGTAGTTTGCTTACTGGATTTATACTGTGGCATAACTTCAAGCGAGGTCTGGACTCTGCTTTATATTCAAGCAATTAAAAAGAAATACGACTGCATGAATAATTCTGTTACTGAGAAAAAAGACTTGGTATTGGAGAGACTTTTGATTCAATGCCTAGGGAACCTGTGAAAACAAATTAGAGTATTCAACTATAAAGTACTTCCACTTTATTTAACACAGCAATTTATTGCTGTGTGGCATCAGGATGTAATAACATATCTCCATTTCTTCCGTGGATGTCGTAAGAAGCGACTAAGTAAATAAGTTTG
The DNA here is from genome assembly GCA_005406045.1 of Adoxophyes honmai. Taxonomy (NCBI): domain Eukaryota; kingdom Metazoa; phylum Arthropoda; class Insecta; order Lepidoptera; family Tortricidae; genus Adoxophyes; species Adoxophyes honmai. The sequence continues at coordinate 128,281 of BHDV01063850.1, forward strand.
GATATGCTTTAGGCGACAGGTTAGCAACCTGTCACTATTATAGGTACTTCTTCCATCTGTTTTCAAACCTAAAATTATGTTAAAAGTGGCTGCGTAGCGTGAAAAAGTCAAAATCATGGTTTTTTTCTACGTCTCGTGTTGTGTGCTCTGCCTACACCATTTGGGAACACAGGCGTGACAATATGTTGTAGCAATTTATTATTATACCTATGTACGTAATCCGTTATTTATTCGATACACGAATCTAAAGATGGATTTTAGCGGATATCACTTACTATCAGGTATTATCCCGTCTAAAACGAAATTGAACTTCCTAATTTTATGCCAAACTACCAACACAGTCAAAACAAATTTTTCATTACACGCTCGACCGACATTGATCAATGAAGCGCTCGTTTTAAAATAAGGCAAAAACGGAGCAAGCCGCAATTTCATTTCATCGGACTGGCAGTGCAGCGGCGCTCAAGAAGCATTTTGAGAAATATAATAATGTCAACATTCTTCCCTTGCAGCCAGCAAGTTGACGCAAAAGGAGCGATCTACTTGACGACTAAAAATGGAACGTTTCCAATATCGCTGACGTCCACGAAACCTCACGAAGCTCCCAAGATTGTCTCTAGCACCGCTCAAAACTCGTCCCTACCTTCCTCCTACAGTGACAGGGACTGGGAAGCAACGGACGAGATCCTCTCCAGTTATTTAAACGTCAACGTAACGTATGGCGAAATGGATACGCGGTACATGTGGAAAAACAAAAGAAGCATCAACGACGCGGTGTCAAGAAACATCACGCTGGTGCTCGAGAATTTGCTGAAAAACTATGAGAACTCGCAACTACCCACTCATGGGAAAGGTAATTTAAGACTTTCATATTACTTATCAATTATCTGATTTCCCTGAAATTGCTAAAAGTGGCACTGGATTTTTGGATTCATATGCTCTGCCTACCCCTCCTGGGAATACAGGCGTGAGAATAAATATATGTGTCCTTATTAGGTAATTTGTTATTGAAATTTTTTGGAACTATTTAAAGAAATAATACCTACCTCTACTTGCTCAGTGTTCTTATTCTTTAATGTGAAAATGTGCGTCAAGCACAACGGCAAGGTAACAAAATTTGCTGTGATGTATGGAATATTTGCCTCGACGCTTTGCTCGTCGACGAGTTTATTTTGTTTCCCTTAAGGGATTAATAACATCAGTGAACTTAACTTAGGTGTGAGGCTTACACTCTTAAGTAAATCTTAATAATAAGATAATCAGAGGAAAAGACACGAATTAAGTACGAAAACATATCCTTAATCAAAACTTTATTAGTTTTTTTTCTGTTTTCAAATAAGAATATGTATTTTGTTTGTACTATTTTTGTTATTACAGGCTATCCAACTGTAGTACAGACGAATATATTGATCAGAAGCATGGGACCTGTCTCGGAACTGGATATGGTAAGACGTTATTGAAACTTATTGGTCATAAGTTTTAACGATCCCATTACATGTACACATGCTCATGAAATCTTATGTGCAGAAATGACTATTAATTTGGAATCTGATATTCACCTCAATTTTGCGTTATTTGGTAATATGATATTTGTTTTGTTTACATATATATCATTAAGCTTCAGATGTTTATGTTACGGCAAGAAAATATGGGAAAACATCGAATATCAGATGTCATGATCTTGATAAACTGGCTCGTGTTTTAACTTTTCCACTTTGCAGTGGAAATGGGTCAAAGGAATTGATGTCAACATCAATCAAATTGGGTTATGCTACAATGATTGGCGGGCCAGGCAATTATCTCTTTTAAATACCTACTCCCCAACGCTTCATTTCAGCAATTTTACGGTGACAAACGATGGGCAGACTTGATACTTTATCATGTTTTTACGCGTATTCCACTCTCACATGGACACTTTGTCTATTTGTAGGTATATTTAAAAAAAAACTAGACAGTGTTCTTCAAGATTAGTAAACGATACCAAAATACGTAATAGACTTTGTTAGCAATGGTAATGCATGGAGATTAAGCATATTTTATGACAACCGATAGAAGTTCAACGTTAACTCTTTTTTTTTCTTGTACCTAACGATTCTTTTTTTTCAGGACTATTCAATGGATTGCTACTTCAGACAGTATTGGCGCGACACCCGGCTCTCCTTCCTCGGCCCGATTCGCTCGCTGTCCCTCTCTATCAAAATGCTGGAGCGGATCTGGAGGCCTGACACCTACTTCTACAACGGGAAGCATTCCTACGTGCACACTATCACTGTTCCCAATAAGCTACTGAGGATAAGCCAGCACGGGGATATTCTGTATTCTATGAGGTAAGTAAATAGTAATGTAACCCTATTCCGTCTTTGTTTTTTTTTAATCTCAAAAACTAAAGAGGCATGGTGTTTCCTGTTTTTTTTTTCAATTCAAATATAGAGATGTGCCACTGTAGAAAGCCAACGATAAATTAAATTTTATACAGACTTTTTGTAGATTAGTTGAAATTTGATTGATTACGATAGTCGTATTTTTCCCAACACAGGCAAACCACTTGTATCCAAGGTGCAATCATTGTCGATGGTTAGGAGAGCGCCACTAAACAATAAAATGTGGTATCGTTATTTGTCAGGTCAGCATAGTATGATTATTCTGGTAACTTTTTGTGTTTAAATTCATATAAGTTTCAAAGTAATTGTCAAATTTCTTAACAAAAAATATAACGATGTGGTTTTGAAGATAACTTCAATTATTAATTTTGATAATAATCTATTCTCGACAATCCTCAATAATCGGATAAGTATTTCTCAGAGTCTCACATAAAATTACAAAAAGGATGTCACCTCCCCAAGGACCGATACGCTAGTAATAGCCGTGCAAATAGACTTCATTAATTTCATAGCCGCTGAACAAACTCCCACCGCGCCGTTTAATTGGCAGAATGAAAAATCTTGCGCTCCGATTACCCCGCAGATTTATTCATCGCCTCTAAATTGCGGACAACATAAATGAAAAAAACCCACAACTCCACGATTCATTGTGGCAATACGTCAAGTTCAATTTTGCGGGTTCCCTGTGAGTGACTCCGGCCGGTTGTGCAACGGTTTTACATTGTTGTTTCTAAATACTTCTGTGGGGGACAACGTTCTACGGGATGGAATCAAAATCGTGATTCAAATATGTGTTTCTTACTCGGATAATTGGATTGGACAGTGGAATGGTCCTGAATCATTTGTTTAAATTAGTCTTATTAAATTTGAGGCGTTCATACATTGAGGGCGCGACTTCTTTCCGCTTTAGTATGAATACCGAAAAAATTAACAGGCTAATTTTAACAAATGACCTAATAAATAATATTATGTAGCATTAATTAAAAAAAAAGGAGGCACTAATTTTGTGTCACCAATGTGAATTCACTCTGTGTGTGAGCCGAAGTAACTAACGTAGCCTTAGACTTACAGGGACTTTGTGTATACGAGACAATGACATTAGTTGTGAGCCGATGCCAGTCGTGCTCAAATAGCGGCGCCGCCTAGTGTTCGTCTATTCGTCCGTGATGCGTTGCTCCCAATGATGGGTTACGAATTGTCTTGGAACTTGTCGAGCCAATGTCGATATAAAGAGTTCATTTAGTACATTTTAATTCACTATGAGTCTCACGGTAGGTTTATGTTTGAGGTACATAATTTACAATAACGAAACATTACGACTAGGTTAGATAGGTACATTACATTTTAACGAAATCATTCGACGAAAGTAACAATCCTTTACAGTCAGCAACAAAGACATAGAGACGGTTAAAAAACTAAAATTACACCTACACGACCTTAACGTCGAGGCAATAACACCGCGTGTAATATACCGCACTTAGACTGTCGATATCTTTGTTGCTGACTGTACAAGTATGGTTGGTGATGGAGCCGAATGATTCGGATTGAAATTGGGCTGAGGCGTTTGAACTAATCAGTTGGCCTATTTCCAGCGTGGATGCCGACCGAGCAACCGGTGGTGTAATGTACGGGGACATTTGATCGTGTTAATTACTATTCCTGGTAATCAAAGTAGTTCAATTTAATTATTTGGGTGTGATTACCTATTTACGTGAAATCTGAAATAGTCATGGTTTGAACTATTGTAGCTTTTCCGGTGCTCTCCCTACTCTTTAAAAGAGGCACGATGTACAAAATAATAATATTTAGTAGCTAGGTTATAATTATAAAACATGCTTACCTAATGTTGCTTTATTATATCAGGTAGGGTCGGGTAGTTGATTGGTGATTAAAATTGTCGCAAATTGTTGTAAAATTGATTGCCCTTTTGTTTAATAAAAAATAGGAGAGTTTACTCGTTTTAGCTACTTAATGTTCTATTTCGTATACGAAAACGAAGGAGTAAATATTCACTACATGTTTAAATGTTAGTACAAATGAAAAAAAATTAAGAACAAGTCGGCACATATCTTTTAAAAATAAGTTTTAAGAGAATACGAAACGATAAGATATTGTCTCGATTTTTCCACACCTCCGCATGGCATAACTCCACATTTCATATTTCAATCCTTTGTTTTCTTCCCTCATTGTGTAGAAGGAACAGTAAATTTGTCCGCTAGTTCCCATGGTAAACTGCTCAATGGTCATGGGTTGCCGGAGAGACGACATTTGATTAGGGTAGGGCGGTATGTTTACCCTCTTTACTTGTACATACGGCTCGAAATTTTAGCAAATTGTCTACCTGTGCTAAACAGTAATGTTATTATTGTGAAACGAAAGGTTCAACGGCAATTGATATAGCGCCGAAGGGTAGCTTTGACATGAATTCATGGAGGGTTAAAATTTCTATTAACGTTAAATGAGTTGAGCGATTTCTGGATGAATGCCGCTTCTTTGATACAAAATTAAGGGCTTGCCTACGTTTTAGTGTGAGAAACATTTACACAGTAGATTTAAAACACTATAGGTACTGTAAGGAGAGGTATGAGAGCCATACAAGATTGCACGTAATTGTAGGCGTGTGTACAGTACTATTAAGTACCCTAGCGTTACCTATTGTCCGGTGGTAGAACTTCTTCCACAAATGTCACCAACTATCAAAGTGTGCTACATCGCGCTAACAGTGTTTCGAAGATCGGTTGCATGAAAAAACTTCCAATTTTTTCTCTGTGGACTTCGGTCCCCAGCCATAACATCTGCCTGCTGGAGAGAGATCTCTATTGGAGTGTTTCCCACAAGTAGGTATCAAATCACCACGTATGTAAATTTGTGAATTGAGTACTCATGTGGTGAATTCTATCAAAACCACTCCAGCAGCTCTAATGTCAAAACGCGCCCAGAAACACAATTGCTTTATATTTGTCAGGCCGAAATCAATCTCCCTTTAAAATTGAAACAAATGGTATCGCGTAACTTCATGAGTCGAAACCCATTCCCAGGCACGTTTGAAGGTAATTGAACGAATGATTTACCAAAAATTTGCTTCGCGCGCTTGTGAATGATTTTGTTACTCAAAAGTATTTCCTCCGTCAATCACACGTATGCTAATTCTGGGTGCGTTTGACAATAGCCCTGTTCGATATTTTTAGGGTTCCGTACCGAAAGGGTAAAAACGGAACCCTATTACTGAGTCTTCGCTGTCTGTCTGTCCGTCTGTCACCAGACTGTATCTCACGAACCGTGACAGCTTGAGAGTTAAAATTTTCACAGATGATGTATTTCTGTTGCCGCTATAACAACAAATACTAAAATCAAAATAATAATAATAATTAAGGAGGGCTTCCATAGAAAAAAACGTGTTTTTTTTCTGTTTTGGTACGGAACCCTCCGTGCACGAGTCCGACTCGCACTTGGCCAGTTTTTTATAATAAACTCAACTAAGTACTAACATCTAAAATAAAATGTATAAATTCATGACTTTGTTTTTAAAGTTGTGGTTTTATAAATCACTTTTTGCTGCAATAATCAGACTTCCCTAAAAAGCTGTTTCTTTCAGGTTAACGATAAAAGCAAAATGTCCAATGGAGTTAAGGAGTTTCCCCATGGATCGCCAGTCCTGCCCTCTCATTCTTGGAAGCTGTAAGTAATAATAGTACCTACAGTAAACATTAATAGATATAGGAATCTGTGTTACAATTTTGGCTCTTTAAATTGAAATGATACCACTGTGATTCAAATGTTACCCATTTTATTTTTAATATCTGTATGTCACCGGTAAAAAATAACAAAAACCGTAAGTTTATGATTTTTTTCATATTTTGTCGCATTTTATGTCTTGTTGTTAGGTGAGTTTGTAAATAGATCTACCTACCTACCTAAGTTTTAGCGAAATATTCGATGTGTACTAAGTCCCTAATTGCTACGAAAATTCTTGTCTACAGTCTAACCTAATTTGCTTTACCGAGGCAAGCTTTGTTGACATTTTGTAGCCTTCACCAAACCAAGTTTATAGGTATAAAATAAACCTTCGTAACTTAGGTATATGTAGGTACCTACATGACCTAAGTAATGTACCAAATATTTGCATAGGTATATAAAGAAGTATATTGTAGATATAGACAACGATAAAAGTAACACAAAAAAAACATGTTTAACTATTGAATCCGTTCGGCCATCTCCTTCCCTTGCTCTTTTGACAGTCCCTCAGAACCCATTCAGTAAGGATTTGGCCCCGTTAATCCGATTAAGTTGTGAATATTTTCTTCTCCGTAACATTCTTAAATTCCTGGCAGATGCTTACTCCAACCAGCAGCTGGTGTACCAGTGGCAGAACTCGGAGAGTGTGAACTTCGTGCCTGGCATGACGCTGTCGCAGTTCGACCTTATCAGCTACCCGTACAGAAACTTCACCTTCACCAGACGAGAAGGTAAGTCGCTTAAACAACCCAAAGATTTTGATGAGTTTCCGACAGTTGATGGTAGATGACTTAATCATACATACCTACATTAGTAAGTTACCTAATATTTAGACAGGATTCATTGTTTTACGAATTGAAAGAAACATTATCATGACAGTTACATGAAAGATGACCAGGAGAGCAGAAGAAATAAGTATCCTCACAAAGGAACGAGTAGATAACCAAACGCCGCAGCATTTATACTTTTACTAACACAATGCCGTCGCCAACACATTTCGTATTTATTATGTTGTTAATTGGTGTCAGCGTTCACGATCTCGAAGAAGTAGCATTTATTTCGCAAGTACATAACTTTGTTTGCGGTAAACATGAACTTCCTTTATTAACGCTGCTTAATTGTGCGGACCTGCACAAATATAAATAGGATCCCGCCGCGCCTTGCAATTCCATCCATTTCTATTTATTCATTGAGATTATTTGTTTGGCTCCGCTTCCGTTTTCCGTCAAGAATGCTGTTGCGAAATTCCGGCAGAAATATGAAAACTGTACATATACTTAGATCACGCCTGCGCCTGTGTTCTCAAATGAGGTAGGCAGAGCTTAATAGTCAAAACCATGACTACTCCACGGTTTAGCCACATTTGCGCATATTTTTTAGGTTGCAACATTGATGGATTCGATACAATAGTGACAGATCGCTAGCCGGCCGCCTAAAACATACTTTACTCTTGGTCGCCTCTTACGACATCCATAGAAGAAATGGAGGAGTGTTATCCTAAACCAGACACCCACGGGCAAAGATGAAAAATGTGTTAGCGCTAACAATATTGGGGCGGAAACTCCGAGCGCAAACGGCCTCCATCTCTGCTAATCACGGTCAGCGTTTGCGAGCCTTATCCGCTTAGGAACTAACGTGATTTCCCACACTTCGGCTGCGGCGGGAAACGCTGCCATTATAAATATTATTTATCGTAAGTGCCGAATTATCGGCACCGCTCGCGAAGCGGCTCTGCGATCCCCGAGACAATATTACGTTTATTATGTTACATTACGCTCATGAGTGCCGTAATGTCAGGTTTCCTCCTTGAAACTCTTATGTATAAATAAATTTTAACATACATACATACCTACATGACGCTTGTATTCCGAAATAAGGAAGACAGAGCACACGAAACGCTACATAGACACAACCATGACTGTTCCACGTTCCGTAGACGTAGCTCACTTTTTAGGTTTTAACTTAAGAGGTAAGTACTATAGTGACTAGATGATAGCCTAAATGCCTTTACCTAATTTCGTAGTCCCCTAGAGCCGATTTTGAATAATTAGATATGTTCCTACAATGTGTTTACTCATTGTTTGTTGGAAAATCATTTTCGCATCCCAATGCGTCGCAAGTACTTACAGACTTCCTTGCGCAGTCAAATTGTTTCATCTCACGCCTAAAATACACCTTGAAGTGCTTTCCAATAAAAAATATGTTCCGGATTTTCCCTCAAAGGCAAAAGGAAATGTCTTAGAAAACTCTGTGGCAGTAGCGGCGCGCCAATGACACGAATCGGCTTTTACGCTTCGGAGCATTTACATTTGCTTCCATCACAGGAAATGAATGACAGCGTAAAATGGGCACTCTGTATCCTAGCACCTAGAATAAAACGTTAGCTATTTTGTAATACAAGATATTGGAATTTCTACAGGAGACTTCTCAGTGCTTCAAGTATCGTTCAATCTGCAGCGACATACTGGCTACTTCCTTATTCAAGTCTACGTGCCCTGCATCCTCATTGTCGTACTCTCATGGGTATCTTTCTGGATACATCGTGAGGTAAATAAACGAGTTTATTAAATTTATCATACGATTGCGTGGATGTGTAAAGAATTTTGAAATAAATATTTCAGGCTACTTCGGACCGCGTGGGTTTGGGAATAACGACTGTGTTGACGCTGTCTACGATCAGTCTGGACTCGCGCACCGATTTGCCGAAAGTCCGGTATGCTACGGCGCTGGATTGGTTTCTTTTGATGAGTTTCTTCTACTGCATTGCCACGCTCCTGGAATTTGCTGGTGTCCATTACTTTACAAAGGTAAGAAGTTATGAACGTTACATCTAGAAATAGATATGTTGTATAGAAACTCTATGATCAATAGAAACACACGATCTTAAAATCAAGTGTCTTGTTCCTTGCTATAAAACTTAGTTTTAATGAAAACTTTTGAAAATTAATATAAAAAATTTCACGCCTATAATAAATACCTAAATATCCTGCCGTGAGCTATCCTGTTGCGGCGTGTAGAGCCCACCGATCACCTCGCAGTAATCATCGAGCGACCGATCACCGATCGCCGTTCGCGCTTGCGAATTATTCACTCCGCATGTCGCAATGGGATACGAGGCTACTTTGACACCAATTATATCTACCTTTGTTCTAAGGTCGGTTCGGGTGAGATCGTGATTGACGACGCAGAGTGGGAAGAGCTAATCGAAGAGGTGGGCGGTGACGCATTCGCGGCGCGGCAGCTCGCCGTGCGCCGACGCAGCTCCGCGCGGTCCATGCAGAACTACGTATGTACTGAACTGTACTGAACACGTGTTTATAGAAGCAGACTGTGCTGACTTTTAAGCTCCAAGGGCACTGAGAGCCGAAGCTGGGCGGCGCGGTGTGGTGGCGTGATGATACGAACGAACCATTTATTTCCCGGCCGGTGCGATGTGCGCTCTCTCTCGTTTAATGTCGAATATTACAACTCGGGCGCGAGATTCATCTCAGTCGTTTCCTTTTTCTTCAGTGTCTTCTATTTTACAAAGAAAGAAACGGACTGACGAACGAACCCAATATTCGATTTATCAATGGTTTGGAATAAGTACCAGAGACTAGAAAATTATATTATAGTGGCAGGTGTACAATAATGACAGGTTGCTAGTGTATCGCCTAAAATATACCTTAACCTATGTCCTTAGTCGCCTCTTACATCCGCAGAAGAAATGAAGAGGTGTTATTCTAAACCCGACACCACACGGAAGTCCAATTCTCCTTTTAAAAAAAACATTTTTAATCATTTCTTAACTTTCAGAGCTTCTCCCTACCAGCTCAAAGCAACTGTTCAACGGAGGATGCACCCGCGGAGCCCGTGGTGCGCCTGACGATGGAACGGACCACGCAGACGGAGGCGCGGGTGCCGCGCTGGCGGCAGCTGCTGTACTGCCTGGCTGGCGACGACCTCTATCGGAGGAAACGGCAAGTCGAGGCTGGTAAGTAGAGATACTACGTGTTCCCTTCTTCGGGGACAGTAAATTATATACATAGTAAATATAGGGAATGTTAGGCCCATTTGCCCCATGAAAATTACAAAAATCACATGCCGACATCACTAGCTCCTACCACACTGTGTATATTATACTAGATGTTGCCCGCATCTCCGTCTTCGTAGAGTTGTTTCATCAGTCTCACGGGATGTATGTATTTTCACCGGATAAAAAGTAACCTATGTGTTAATCTAGGTTGTCAGGTTCCTACATGTTTATTTTCTCCACGACCTCTATGACTATCCCCGTTACAAGTGGTGGAGGTGTGGGGTACGAGCAGAGGTCGTGGAGAAAACAAAAATATACTTAGCCACTTTAAAATATTCAGATTTATCATGTTACGGCACCTACAAATACAAAGCCGAACTTTTACTTGATCCAGCAACAAAAGCATCCTTTCCAGTAAACCTTCAGGCGAATGCTTTTCTAATCCGCAGGTATGCGCGGCCACATCAACAGCGTGTCCCATATCGACCGCGCCGCAAGAGTGCTCTTTCCTGCCTCTTTCGCTATCCTGAACCTCTTCTACTGGCTGGTCTACGTGTTCTCTAACGACGACTTTGCCTGGAGCGACAATCCCATGAACTCTCTCTCGCATTGAGACGTTAGAAGACGTTGTAAGGTTATAAAAGTATATTTACATACCTACTAGGTACTCTAAATGTGTGTTTTTAGTAATTTCGCGTATTTATTGGTTTGAATTTTTGTTAGTTACATATGGGTGTGTTTTCTTTACCTACTTGTGCAACTTAATGTATAAAGACAGATACCTAAGCGAGCCTGGGATTCGAACCCACGACGGTAGAGGCCACAAGTCAAACCGCACAGACGTCGGCTGTTTTAAATTCTTAATTTTAAATTTGCCCATTTAGGCCCTGCGCAGGCGACCGACTATCCGCGACGGACTTTTTAGTCTGTGAAAATAAAACCTATGGAATTAGGTATATGCAATAACGCACACGATTGCACAAAAAGACTGTCGTCTGCGCTGCCCCTTATGATTTACACTATCGAATATTTATTAGAAACTAAACCTGCACTTGACAAGCTCTCTTCAGTTGTTTATATGAAAGGCTTTAGTCTGTTCTCGTCAGCTTAATAGAGCAATCCAGGAATAGGACTAATTTCTTAGTTTTGTATAGAGATACCTACCTTATCTGTGTAAGTTGGACAATGTTATGTTATGTCTAGTATTTGTCTACCTACATTCAGTTACATTAAGCACTTACCTACTTGTTGTTAGACTATTTTGTATTGTGCACAGTTATAGGTATACTTATAATTGTCTTAAAGTGATGTTTTGATTGATTGTTGGTTGAAATGGAGTTACCTAAATTTCTACAGTATAGTATTAATCAGTAGTACCAATCTGTTATATGTAGGTAGGTACCTAATTCCCTGCAGATTTTATGTAAAATAGTTCTACTTAAATGTTTGTCGTAAGAATAAATTAAGTAAATGTCCAGAAAAAAAGCTATGTTTCCTTGACCCCACGATACTCCTTGAAATGCCATTCGTCAAACTTGCTACCACAGCTGCAACTGCAGGGCAAAAATCACCAATTTTCCATACTGACGCTACATTTTTAGTGGCGGAGTAAAGTACAATTTCTTTACAAAAGAGGTCGCCATGCTGTCGCCAGTTTTGCATGAAGTGAAAGCGCGAGAACCACCCGACATTACGTCGAACCGAACCCTTAATGATAATGAAAAGATTATTCCAATTAGTCTCACCAAGTATCATTAAGTCCCATCTAATAACAAGTCTGCGGTTAATCAAACAGAAAACATGCCCTTACTCTTTAATTTGGGGGATTCAGCTGTTGTCTCAAACTCCGCGCCATGAATATTGAACAGCTATGAAATGTTTTATAAAGGAAAACAATTAACTTTGTCACGGCGCTTCCTTATAATTATAATACAATGTTGACTTCCGCTTTGAACTTGGCCGCAAAGTTGGGAGCCTTGTGCCGCTGTTGGGGCAATCTGGACAGTTTTTTATTCTGTACTTTTCTTCGCGTTAGAGATTTTGGCGGTTTTCGTCACTAACTGAGAAGAATATAATGATGAAGTGTTCAAAATATTAGATAGTACTACATTAGATACACAGAATTGACTTGAAAATAATGTTGTTTAATTATTTTTCAGTCAACATACATAAATTATGCTTGTGTTTTCAAATGGGGCAGGCCGAGTGAACGAAACGCTACATTGGCATAATCATTAATCATGGCTATTTCATATTACAGCCACTTTATACACGCATGGGTGTTTACCAAATGCCCACTTCTAGACTTGAAAGCGGCGAGATTAGTGGTGTTCTTATGGGAACACTGATGCATGTGGGGGAAAAGAAGCTTATTTTGGGAGACGCCAGAGCGTAATTTTATTGATTTGTGAGAGTAGACAATTGCGTTTGCAGAAATTAAGTTCAAAAATGCAGCGATTAATTTTGCGTCTCCGTGTGAAAGAAACAAGAGCTTTGTATAAAACCAAAATGTATAAATTAGGCAAACAAAATTACATCACTCACAACTCAATAAATTACGCCGGGCTAGCTTCACCTTAAGGCAATACTCATAAAGGGAAATAAGTAAGACAATCCAATAAATTATATATTTTTATTTTTTACTGGAAAAGGTAAGGATTATTATTATTATGTATATAAAGAAACATGTTTTTCTTAAATATTACCGTCATACATATAATTTATGTATCACAAATAGGTACCTACTTATAAATATACCAGTACATCTTCAAATTTGTAATGTATAAAGAACGAATCTATGTATCGAAGAGGTAAAATTTAAAGAGAGCTAATTGCGTATAATCCAGTTTTGGTCCGACATTCTGTAAAAATACAGTCCTCTGACAACTTCGACTTTAAAATTCTCCATTCACTAATAGAAATAGACGTTTTGAAGGCAAATACCATAAATACAAGTGGAATGTACAGTCAAGGCTATCATCATAAGTTTAAAGAATTCTTACAAGGTAGGTATAATTAGAAGACTCGCGTTTTTGTAAAGTTACCTCTTTAGAATTTGCTTGCCAGGACAATATAGAAAATCAGTAAACGCGCATTCTTAAAATATTCGAATTATACTATCAATACAATCGATAACTTCCATGGAGACACAAGCCTTCGCGATGTATGTATTAAGTATAATGGTTTACAATAATCTTAGACAATATACATAATGCAACAGCCCTATTCGTTAGGTACTCAAAATTGTGCTAACAAGAGACAGTCGTCCCAAAAACTTATCGCTCAAACTGCGAGGCGAACAGACTTGAACTTCTAATGGCATTTGACCAGAGAATATGTTACTGAAAATGGAGTATTTCGTGACAAAAATGTCTTATGAAAACGTACGAGCTTCTATGCTTCAGCTAAATAAAAAACAAAATGGTTTATACAATTGGAATCCTACACAACGTTTGGTTTGTGAAACACCCTGTTCAGGTAATTTAAGTATTAATTTCATCCAAGTAATCACTTAACTATTTGTAAAATTACATATAATAAATAGTCGTTTCTTTGAGACAATATCTAAGCTATCCTGCAAAACAGAAGCATCTTCGAATAACGTTACAGTGACGAATATTTTCTTTTATTTCTCGCTACAAATTTTCTACTAAGTTATAAAGACATTACCTAACCGTCTGGCTACAGAACACCGCACGATTTATAAAAAACAGTCTCCGTTGGCTCGTTTGCTTAAGTACAACACGTCGGCGCGGCGCCGGTCGAGCCACTACTAGGGTTACCAATTCAATTCTTTCTCCGTTCCTTAACACACCTTTGAATAATCCGAACAGGTGTGCGATAGTGTGAATTCTTCCTACGAACACTAAATACGAAAATTAAAGTAATTTGAGCACCTTAAACTGGCAGCATTCTGTCTTAAAATGGTAACCCTAGCCTCAACAACATTCGTTGTCAGTTTCCTACCCAAATTGCAATTTATTCACATTCGAAATTCAATCAACGAATCCGTTCCACATATTTACTACACAATAGATTATTTTGCTATCCCTCAAAAGGGTCGGAAATAAACGCCATTATTCATTACACAAATACAAAACTACGTTCTTTACATAAAGAGAAGACAGGGTAAATATATTTATTCGAATATACAGGTCATAAACTGAAATTTCATTGCAGACTAGAGCACTGGTCACAGATTAAACAATACAGGCAAGGAGATTGTACATATAACACTATCGAATAAAATCATGCAGTCACACGCACGCTGCCACTAAACACACTAAAGCCAAATAACAATAAATTATAGCTTTTATACACCGGGAGTATTTTGTCAAGCCATTATATCACGTTTATAATGCACACAATAAATAAGCATCATCTCTTATTGTAACCTCAATACGTAAGCTACGTTGTTATAATTATAACAAATATATAATTAAATCACAGATTCTACTTTTCTTTATAAATAGTTTCTTCTAGCTACTCCTCCTTTTTTCTCACTAAGAGATAGACGTTCATGTTATCTTTGCCTTTTACGTAGACGCTACCTCGAGGTTCGAACTCGTAAGTAGGGGATAGCACTGGTATACAAGCTTCACCCACCTGGATTCGCTTGACGACACCTGTCGAGTCCATTCTCGAGGCGATATTCACCGCATCCCCCCAAATGTCGTAGTACAGCTTAGTAGTGCCTATGACTCCGGCTGTAACATCACCAAAGTTATATCCAATCCGGAGAATGAAATCGAACTCTAGCAAATCTTGGTTGAAATTGTCCACTACTTTTTGCATCTCGAGAGCGAAGTCCATGAGCTGGTGAAGGTGTTCGTGAGTGCCGCGCGAGGCGTGGCGGAGGACTGGGTTGAGCCCGCTGGCTGCCATGAACGTGCTCCCTATCGTTTTGATCTTCTCCACGTGTTGGAATTGCGGTCTTTCCAAAAGATCATCAAAATCCGCAATCAATTCGTTCAGAACCCTCAAATACTCCTTTCCTTTTAAATAAGACTCATCGTACATTTCGTTGAAGTTTACGATACTGGCAAATATGATGCCAACATCTTTGTAGTTTTCGGAATATTTAGCGGTGTTTTTGAGCTGGTCGGCCACGTGTCTGGGGATTATGTTGTGCAGCAGCCAGTCCGCCTGGTTGCGCATGTTCTGGACTTTCTGTTTATCGCGGTTTGCGACCACGTTGCTATAGAAACTCAACCGGTAACTGATCTCAAACTCTCTGTTAAGAAACCAAACCAGCATCAGCAGCAGGGCAACGTCTAAATAAAGCTCCGTCAGATGCATCTCCAGTTGCTTGCCTTCTCCTCTCTCTGTCCCGTTTCCGTTCTCTAACCAATCGTCAGAATAATCATCGGTCATATTAACAGAATTGTTGTAACTACTAACAGCTGCCAATGGAGGCTTCAACTTGTTAATATCAGCGTCTAAAAATTGAGTATTCACCTCGTGACAGCCGAGCACGGCGAGGAATAAGAACAGGCCGGCATAGACAGTCACCAACGTATTCTTCACGAGCCAGTTCATCTGAGTGAAGTTACAAAAATGAACGATCCCGATACACAGCAAATACACGTAAAAGGACTGTTCTCCCCTCAGTATCGTCATAGTGGTGTAATCACACGAGAAATTAATTAAAACTGCCAAAACGGGCAGACTGATCAACAGGCTGCCGGAAAGATGCCACGGAAACCAGTCCGTTAATTTCCTAAACACAATCACCGACCTCCGTATACTGTCGGTAACTGTCGGAGTTCTTTTCGTTTTCCATTTCAAGTAGTGTCTGTAAACGCAGCATGACATGCTAATAGCCTCGATGACGGTGAAGAAAATGAACCATCCGAGCCAATGGCGCCACTCACGGTACAAGGTGAATATGGAAGCTGAGACGGCTAGGAAAATGATGGCTGATACGAGGATGTCTAATGCGGTGTTGAACCTTGATGTTGTGAGCGTTGGGGGGAAGTCTTCGCAATCGTCGCTCCGGTGAGCTTTGTCCCTGTAGTGCCGTTCCATGCCGGGGGTTTTGAAGAAGAGCGTGAACCTGTCTAGGGGGGGTTGTACAAAGTAGTTGATGCCTGACCTCGCGTTGTCCTGGACGCAACGGATGAGCTGTAGATCGGATTGCTTGCGTAGTTTCTGGAGCGACTGGACCTGCTGGTCGTTTAGGGGCCCGGGCAGTCGCGCGCGGGAGGGCAGCTCATTGAGCGAGGATTGGCTTGAGGTGTAGTAGCCGGAGACGCGGTGTTGCATGTCGTGTTGCGACGTCGCTATAGCGGTATGGTTCAACGCGAATATCTGGAAGTAAAAACGCAGACATGGTATTGCGCATTGTCTACTAGCCACTGGGACAAACATGTCTGTTGTTTGTCTCTACTTTGACATTGGCAAAATATTCCGTACCGAATTAGCCAGACTGAAATGCATAAAGAACCGTATTTCCAGATTATAGCCGCCCTTTGCTTTTTACTTGGCAATTTTATGGCAATCGACTGGTAAACTATCGATGAGACTGGCATAAAAATTAGCGTCCCGTAAAAATAAAGAAGTCTTTAAGTAAATGTAACTGCTAAGTAGCAGTGAGTAGTAGGCCTAGTGTAGGCAACTATAGTCCTTCAATATTGTGCGTGACCGTTCCTTGAAATGAGAGATATTGGTGGGAGTGAGGCACTACCGACTAGCGAGAACTATTAGGGGGCGGGAATTAACTCCCTTGTCACTATGACGTGTTACCTCTCCCCCGCCACCGCCTTTATTCCCAGGGACGATCGCGCAAGGCGTTGTCCATAGCTAAAAACTTACCTGATGTTGTATGCTTGAGCGGCGGCTCGTACTCCGGATACCGGAGTCCTTGCGGCTGTTGACCGAGGGGCAGAGGCTGACAGCGTCGTCGCAACGAGGCTTGGCCCGCGCCGCGCATGCGCGAAGCTCGCCCTGCGTCGCTAGCGTCGAACTGCGCGCGCGGCACACCGGGATCTATAGCGGATGGATTTGCGTGTTAAAAAAATACGAATAAAGCAGTGAGGCGGTTAAATGGCTCATTATAAGCAGTCAATCCGTACCAATATATAAATGTGAAAGTGTGTTTATTTGTTTGTTTGTCCGTCTTTCACGGCTAAACGGAGCGATGGATTGACGTGATTTTTTAGGTAGAGATAGTTTAGGGCATGGAGAGTGACATACAATAGGCTACATTTTGTCTCTTCAAAAACCCCCATTTCCCTAAAGTGAAGAGTGGAAGTTTTCAATGTAGAAAGCTATAAAATTGGTATGTGTGCTATCTCTTCTGTGATACCCCGAATTTAACGCGAGCGGAGCCGCGGGCAAAAGCTAGTTTACAATATTTGAAAAAAAAAATATTAATTCCTCTTATTGAAAATCCGCCAAAGAATTCACTTTGTCAAATAATCTATGATAACTTTAGTTCTATTAAGTGACAGCTGACTAGGGTTTACAAAATGTTTTGCTTTGATAATTTACTATTAATTAATATTATTTAGATCGAGCTCATTTTTAGTGAGTGTTATTTCTTTACCAGCTCCTATCAGTGTAACATTAGTAGTGTCCCGCATCTAGTTGGGCAAGCTTTTATAATGAGGGAAGGTCGCACAATTGTTTTACCAAGGAAAAAACGGTGAGCGAAGTTACCCTTATTGCTTAAACCTTCCCAAGTTAGATGCCGGAGACTGTAAATTGGGGAGCTTGTGTTATTTTGGTTACACTTATCCATGTCGTATTATCTGTAATTTTGCTGTCTCTAATAAGCTCAACTATCGATAGTTTGAATAATGGGACGTGCCGCTGGACCGACTGACTGTAGACGAACGGAAGACACCCGGATCTATAAGATAGGCTCTACACACATCGTAGTTCCTTGAGCACTTCATCCAGCATTACGTCAGCTACCGTTATTTAAAATATAAAACCAAACCAGCTAAAACAGAAGTTTTTTTTTAACAATAAAAAACCTAAATAGTTCGTCAGTAACATACAAAGGAATTATTAGACGCGTACTTATTTCTTCTAGTGGCTAGACTGACAAATGACAAATCAACGAAGGTAAAATTCGGAAGGGCCTCGTGACGTCTGTTAAAAACACCTGAGGTCACACGGAATAATTCCGTACGCTATACCTACTTATGAATTTATTTGATTAAAGACATACTTTTTGACTATCTAACATTAGTCAGGACATAAAAAATCTTATTCATTGGACAGGCATTAGTTTCGGTTATCCAAAATGAAATTGGAACGGGTATAAACATACATAGATAAACATCACGCCTGTATTTCTATATAGGGTAGGCAGAGCACATGAAAGCCTACATAGTCAAAATCGTGACTACTTCACGGTACGTAGCCACTGCATGCATAATTTTTACGTTTTAAGTTATTTAGATAATAGTGACAGGTTGTAGTACAAGCATGTAGTTGCAATAACAACTGAGAATCCAAATTAATTAGTAACAGTGTTTTTGTAACCGCTTTAATGCATCGAACGGACTAAGCCACAAAAACATGTCTCAAGGTCACGGTTACCCAGTGCTTAGTTCTAAGGAACTTACAATGAAATCCTACTAATAGGTTTTTCCGGAACTACGTCCTTTCATAAATTATGATGAATGTGTTAACAAAGTATTTGGTGGTTTAAATTATTACATATATACAACTAGCTTTTGCCCGCGGCTACGATCGCGTTAAATTCCGGGCAACACAGAAGAGATCTCAAAATTATTTTAATACTAAGTGCTGGAGTAATAATTACCTAATCCGGAATGCTCCATACAAACTTCCACACCCCATTTTAGGGAAGTGGGGGGTTATGAAGAGACAAATAGTAGCCTATGTCACTCTCCATCCTTTTAACTATCTCCACCCAAAAAATCACGTCAATCCGTCGCCCCGTTTAGCCGTGAAAGACGGACAAACAAACAAACAAACAAACAAACACAAATAAACAAACAAACACACTTTCACATTTGTATATTAGTACGGATCACATCTCTGTTCTCAATGGGATAGGCAGATCACGCGGAACATGACAGACAAAAACATGACTGTTACCTTTGAGCTTCGCCATTTCATTTGTGTATGATTTGTTTGTGTTTGATTATGTTTTATGTCATACCTAATCCTATCTCTAGTAGGTAAGCTAAACAGACGATAGGTATTGCATATTGGGACGTGCCGTAAGGAAATAGTTTATGGTAATTTATATGTAGAAGACGATAGATTAGCAACCTAAGGTATGCGTATAACACTATTGTCAAACTTTAAATCTTTTTCTAAACATGGCTTATGATTAATATGTTGTGTGCCCTGCCTATGCACTTCATAAACACAGGAGTGATATTATGTTAGTGATTAAACATGACGGTAGAAACATTGAAAACGATCTAGCTGATCATCTTCCATGTGCTAAGTATACTAGTAGGAAAAATCCTTAAAATTTACTGAATGTTTATTTATGAAGCGTATCTGTACCGTGGTCGTTGGCTGGCATATTAGCCAAGCCTGCCTTGTTTGGACTGGTAATCAGTTTCTCGTTGGTTTAACTTTACGTACGCTAGGTATATCCCGCACACTTACTCGATTTGCAAACTATAACCAAACAAATGCCCTGCACTTTCGAACCTTGTCACTTTAACAGGTTTGAAAGGGTAGAAAAGGTAGGTACCTAACGCCTGAAAGGCTCTAAACAACATAGTACATTTATACAAATTAGTGGCGTAGCTAGCATGGGTGACACCCGGGGCGGATATTGTAGGTGGCACCCCCCCTCCCCCCTAGAATTCGATAGAAACGGTTAAAATAAAAAATAATTTTGATTCGTGTTTATGAACCGCCAGTGTGACCACATGTTTTTTTTACCTTTTATAATTTTTCATTGGCTACTAAAGTTCACAGCCGGGTGTCACCCTCCCCCCTAGCTACGCCACTGATACAAATATTTACTTATTTAGGTACAGTGTTATGATTTTTAGTAAAGAAATTTGTTTAATTTGAAAAAGTCGCACCAAAAGTCAGTAATTTCCAATGCCTTCATTTTACATTTAAAAACATACGATCAAAGGGCAAACAAGCCGGTCGGTCGTCGTCCACTTTTTTCCATCCAATGAGTCATTACTAAGCTAAGTCGCCTCTAAACTTACCTCAATATTAGTCGGCCTTCCGTACTGCGAGCGATAGCTGCTACTCCTTGCGAAAGGCGACATGTTACTTCTCGACTGGCTCAAATATGACCGAATGTCGATTATTTCTTTCTCAAAAGACACCATGTCAGGGTTAAGCGGTATATTCAGCTTGCTGCTAGTAGGCCTAGCAGCCTTATTGTCTTGAGATTCTATAACTATAGGCACTTGCTGGTAACCATTGCTCGTCTGCACGTCGCCCCGAGCCAACAATTGGAGCGTTTTGTCCGTCTCATTGAACTCATTCTTCTTAATAGTGTGTAATGGCGTATCGGAATGTTTTCTTAGGAATTTTGACACCTTCCAGTTCTTCAATTTGCTCGCATACTTGCCGTAGCTTCCTAAAACATAAAAATGCGAACATTAATATTAATACAGCGCAGTCAAGTTTGTTACTGTTAGCAACACTTTTTAGCACAACCGTGGGCGTAAAGTTATAACAAGCAATTATCGAGCTATTGCTTATTGGCACCTGAACTGTATTTGATCTTAGGTTAGACCTAATGCATGCGCTAATTATATTTGATTGTGTTGACAATAACGTGACAACGGCGGTCTTTAGTAAAGCAGTAAATCTTTAGCATGAGATAAACCTTATCCAATTAGCATAAAATCTAAAATAGCTAACATGTTTATAATGATAACGCACAGAACAGATTATTTCGCATTTATCACGGCCCATGGACTTGGATTGCTCGGAAAACTCCAGAGTCCTTCACCTCAATGTCAGACCGCCATGATAGCTCAGGCCAACGGCCATGTTTACAAGTTGCACCACTCCTCGCGTGGCCGTTTGGCAAATTTGTTGATTCTATTTTAGAACGCTCGTATATCAAACCATAACTATTACACACAACAATGCTCATCAATGAAACAAAAGAATAAAGCTAGTGTAAAAATCTTGAGTGGCCGGTCTGTGATAACGTGACAGAGAGCATCACCTTCATTCGAGTCATCTTGTATCTTATCTGCTCCCGCCTTATGTTACTGATAACCAAGACTTTTCCAGAGTTCAATTTATAATATCTGAGCACGCGGCCGGGCAAACAAACGAAACCGATACCGCGGCAATATTTACAGAGCCAACACCAGAAATCTTACATGAATTATTGTCCGACCAAACTAGCGCAACGCTACGTTTTATCTATTTTTTATGGAAATTCATCTTCCGCTTATGCCTCTCTGAACTATCTTTTGCTTCGGTTGATAAACTTCTGTAATCAGTCGCTCCTGGATCGTATCACATTGACAGATTTCAGATATTGATTACAGTCTCAATAAGTACACAAACAGTTACAGCAAGGGTGAAATGCATTAGAAAAAAAACACATACTCATACAAGATGCAATCTCACGAATTAAATGTTAATGACAATGGAGCAACTACTCCTAATCAGCGTACTTACCAACGGAAGTCGGACTTTTAGACGAACTGTTGGTTCTCTCAGGGAAACCTTTCTCTCTTTTCTCGTCCAACTCTGCGTCGGAGTCCAATATGCTGGGCAGTGAACTAGCTTTAGCACGAAAATGGAACGGTGTCGGCGATAGAAAGTTGTTTCCCGCTTTCTGCTCGTACGGGTTGAAATCTTTCTCGTAAGGGGAATGCGGTAGGGGTGTCGGGTTGAAGGAGAGAACGGACTGGGGAGAGGCTGCGGGAGATATAATGAGGCGTAAGTTAACGGGGTTAGAAGGGGTTAGGCAGTGCTCGTGGTCGTACGGGGAACTCAGCTGACGGCCCTCAATGAAGTAAGTTTTATGACCTGGACACATACAATGCTCTTTTAGACATACGACAAAATGGAGGATACGTAAAATTGAATAGGAATCACGCGTACCGAATACTTCCTCGCCTTCTTCGAGGACGTACGAGCCGCCGAGGAATCTGGTCGTTTCCTCGGACACGTGCACGCGGCCGGGCTTGCCGGTGGACTCCATCTTGTTGGCAAAGGTTACGTCGTTGCTCCACACATCGAATTTAAACCGGCGCGTGCCCACGATCCCGCACAGCACGGTTCCGGTGTGAACGCCCACTCGCATGTTAATCCCCTCTCCGCGCTCTCTATCAAATTCTTGTATCGCGTCTATCATGCCTGAAAAATAGAACAGTATTAGGTATAAGCTAACGCCTTGCTGGAACCATAAATAATATTATGATGAACTAAACTAGTGCATTGGCAACAATTGAGAGCACATACCTAAACCCATTTCGACGCAGCAAGTGGCGTGGTCGGGCCGCGGCTCGGGGCATCCCGACACGCAGTAATAACAGTCCCCTAACGTCGAAATTTTCTCGCATCCGTGTATCTGGCACAGCTCGTCAAACTTCTCAAACAAATCATTAAGAATATTTACTAACTCTTCAGCACCTTTATTACTGGACATTCTCGTAAAACCGACAATGTCAGCGAATAAAATACTGACATTGTCCATACAGCTCATGTTAAATGGTCGGAATAATGATTTAATGTCAGATGCGCCCGGATTCGATGGGCGCGGATTCAATGGGTCATGGGTCCTTAAGTTGGGCTCTGATTCTAGGACTTGCTCTTCCATCAGCCAACTAGCCAGTTTTGGCGGCATCACTGAGTGTATCATTTTCTCCTTCAATTGTTTCTCCATTTCTAGCTGCCTTCTCACTAACAAACTTTGACCTACTTTCATAAATGTGCCACGCATTCTGACGAACGTCATCAGGTATATATGAATACCAATGATGTGTACACACAACTGGAGCAACAGTCTCACAAACAGACCAAGGCCTTCCCATTCCTGCTCACTCAAATGCAAGACAATGTTCAAGATTTCAAAAAGTATTGAATACAAAATTCCAGTGATGACACAGGCAAAAAGTGGCAATGGTGTGAGTGTGTATATTATTAAGAGGATTTCAATGCACATGATGAAGTGTCCTGACTGGCTAATGTCTGCAGCCTGAGCTACCACACTCTGTGTCTGCGTGGTGAGCGTCACGAGCGACAGGCTCAGTGTGCACAGGGCCAGAGCCATCACCAGAGAAATCTTGAATGTGTACCGCTTGTAAATATTTGTGAATGTCATGTACAACATGATAGATGTTATCAACAGGACTCCAGCAAATATAGAACACAAATATGGCCATTTCACCGTCATGCCATTCAAGCCCAGGACCACAAAGTAGACAAACCATGATATAGAAAATATCAAAATGTATAAAAGTGCAAATCTGAAAAAAAAAATACTCATAAACAATACAATTTTTTAGAAAAATTGGTTCAAAATAACATTTACTAGTAAACAGTTAATTCCAACAACATTTAAAAGAACACATTAATAAATGTAAAACCGTGCAAATAACAATTATTTAACTACAAATTAATAAACAAACAATATCTAACACCTGTTTAAATAGTCATTGATTGCAGTATAATAGTGATGACTTACCTGAATCTTAATCTTATTTGTCTAAAGGAACTATGTCTATATTGGCCTTCAAGTATTTCAGAGTCAAATCGGGGATTCCACCATGTGCCTGCAGCGGCCCTCTCAAAGGCGATTGGGATAGTAAGTCCACAGCAGTTGGTAGTGGGACTGTTGTGAGCCAGGTACGCCTGGACATGAGGTGCCAGCCTGATTTGAGCATCTTCCCCCTCTGAGCAGTCTGCCTCGTGCTTCACATCTGACTTCTCCGAGCCATTGCTGTTGCAATTGACACACCCGCTCGGGGCACTCATTGTGTCTGTACTGATTTTATACCACCCATTGTCCGATGCCAGAGAAGGGCTTGCCCATATTGAGATCTGTACAACAAAAGCTAACTTACACAGTCTGTTAATAATCTGAACGAATATAAAGTATCACTAATATAAACACTGCCTCAATGTTTATACTTTTTAATAACACATAAAATCTGCACCAAACATTCTATATTTTTAACTTCACATATTTTTATAGGAGCAGAATTTTATTTAGCATAATAAAAAGAGCAAATAGGCTATCAATGTCAAACGAAGTGATGTGGATCTTACATCAGAAATCATAACATCCGATAATAACTAAATTACACTTTTGCATCTAATTATAAAAGCTGACTGATTTGTTTGTTTAACATGAATTGAGGTACAACTTTAGGGAGTATTTAGTATAGATGACCTTCTTTCTGGACATGTCTAATAGAGTCTAAGAATATTATCTTACTGCATCAAGGGAATCCTCAGTATTTTCTTACGGTAATATCAATTTCCTACAGAATTTATAAGATACAAATTCGAATGCACAAAACCAAGGTTATTCTAGTTTGACACACTTAACACTTCACGAACGATTTATTAACTTTTAATTAATTATAAATCAAACATACTTATTCAATAAAACATTTCACCAGATAAAAATCACCAATGAAATACAAATTTATGCACTGAAAGCTGGAAATACCTACTAATCGAACCACAGACAACAATCGACTGTTTTTCTAAACTGACGTTGACGTTTGCTAATTACGTGCAATTTTCCAGATAGCGTTTAAAACGCGGTTAGTGTGGCTGTGGCTGGCGTGCGATGCGAGCCTGTAATGATTTTACCGACATTTTAGGCATTCGTTGTAATCGTGTTAAATTTAGAATTTGTTACACTAGTGTAGAAAAAGTTTTATACGATACCACAATTTTATCGAATCGGGATTAAAAACTTTATAAAATTTTCTTCTCGGCTCATTTCATAAAGTCACGATCATGTATTACCTTAATCTTAATCTGTATGCAAAAAAAAAATTAATCAAAAAAACGCGCTAATATAAGGCAAACAGCAAATTTTTATAAAAAAAGTTGATTTTCTCAAAAACGGTTAGGTTTGGGGTAGGGTGTTACATAATGAAATGATGGGTATTATGTACACACCCTGGATCTTAGACGACTTAACCTGTAACCGTGTAAATTTCTTTGCACGGAAATTGACCGTAAATATTTTAACCAGTTGTCGGGTAAACGAGTCTGAATACCCCTGTGAAGGTTTTACGCCGGATTAAAAAAATATTTTTTTACAAAAATCTGAAAATAGCAGGCTTTTAAACTACGGCTTTTAGTCAACTGCGTAGCATCGTATTGTCGAACGATTGCATGTGCTTACGCGCCGACTAACAGGACTTGCGTACGGGACGTAAAAAAAACAGGTAGAACACAGGGCGCAGACCTGAAAAGCGATGAAACAGTTGTCTCCCATAAGGTTAATAATGATAATTTTCAGGAAATATTTTACAGGGATTTTCAAACGCGCATACCAGACCACTGATTATAATATTTGCGGTCAATTTCCGGCCACCCTGTACTAAGTTTTATTCTTGCCAAATACAATTGATAGGATAGGGCAATAATGAGGAAGAATAATAAAAAACATTTAAGTGCTTAAGAAGTTGTTTATAATAACAATATACTTAAAACATAATTCAAAACTTAAAATAAAAAACTTTTACAAAACATGATAAGTAGTTAACATCTGAAGTAAATTTTGAATTATAATGAATACACCAACAAACTACTTACTTATAAAGATCAAAAAGAAAACTAAAATAAATAAAAAAATCATGTGTAATTTAAATAAAATGAAATGGAGATGACATGACAGATACATTGGTCACTTTTTTTTTCATATGTGAATACAATAGAAAGGACGTTTTGATATTTGTAAAGAAATTTCCAACACAACTTTTAATTTAAATATATGAATTTAGTTGTAAAAATTTTTGAGTAAAAATGGGCATAATAAAGTTTTACAATTTCTAATTCCATACATACAAAGATAATTAGGTAAATTATTCAAGTATGTTTGTAGTTTTGTTACATTATATTATACTATTTTTTTTTATTGCTTGATCATCACAGTATTACTTTTAAGATTCTATAAACACAATTACTAACTAACCATGTACCGTTAATGTATAGTCATTCTCACTCATATTTATATGTATGCGGGACTTAATCACGGTTTTATTGATTTACCTTCTCTACGTTTCAGGCGAGTTACAGTGACTGTGGTCGCGAGTTGTGGTGGTGGTCAATCAATAAAACCGTGCTTAAGTCCCACATACATATGAATATGAATGTTTAGCCAGCTAAAATAATGCTTTACAATTTTTAAATGATTGCTAAATTTAATAATGTAACAAATAATTTATGTACTTTGTTTAATTTCTTGAACTACATTCACAAAGTATTTCATTGCATTGTTTTATAAAAATACTAAGTTATAACTTCATATAAAAGTATTTAAATATAGTGACCATTACTAGGAAGTTTATTTGGTAACTATACACACTAATTACAATTTAATTATTTTTTGAATAAACACTAATTTTAGTTATCTATTATCACAACACATTAGTAATATCATGAAAGGAAGACAGTTTATGCACATTATTTGAATAAAGTCTTTAGAAGTGATTAATTTAGTAGTAATTGACATAATTAACGAGTATTCAAGTAGTTCATTGTTATTAATAAGGCACATTAATAAGCACCACCTTTTAACCGTTTTCTAGTTGTACACAATATCAATTAACAACAAGTAACATACTTTGTTTGTATACATATAAAGCTATGTTGTTGCCAGTCTAAGAGTACAATAAATTATCTCATTCAACATTAGCACACATTGTCAAACATTCCCAAATTGACAAATGCACCCAATAGGAATGATATTGCTGTATAAAAAAGTAGTTTATCCAACTGCAAAAACTAATTTAATGCATTGTTCACTGCCAATAAAATTGTTATACATATTCATAATTGCTTGTCTATAACATTTACACTATAGTAGCAAATAATATAATGCTAATATAAATGAATAAAATAGTGTAGCAGATATTAAAAATTCCTAGCAGAACCAGTCTGATTATTTTAATCATTATACATGCCATCCAGTAAGAAGTCCATCCTTTTATAATGCCTGTTTTTCCAAGCCTCCTGCCCTCGTTTAAGAGCCATGTATCCTAACACAGCAAACATTGGAACCACCAGTATGGTAATAACAACCGGCATTATCATTCCTGGGTGACTCCCAGGGTTTGTTGCCTGTTTAAGTTTTAACTTTTCTTCTAATAGAGACAAAGTTTTATCATCTGAACTTTGTAAAGCTCCATAAGCAAGCACTGTTGGCTTATGGGGAATTGGAGTTGACTCAGTCTTCTTTGGTTGCAGACGAACAGTTCCATTGGCAATGTCTTTTTCTACAGCTTTAAAGTCGACCCCTTTCCTAGCCACTACAGACTTCCCTGTATTCTTCAGAGGGATGTCAAGAAGAGGGTCAGACATAGTTTTGATTAGGGTGGCACCCGGAATATCGAGAACGGGGTCAGCCTTTGGTTTAGATAGCAGTGTCGCATTCTTGACTGCAATCGGAACTGTTTGTTTTGTGCCAATAGATCCTCCTTCAGTCATAATAGGCAAGTCGCCCAGTGAGTTGTTTACAACTTTCGGTAGCGTTGCATTATGTGCAAGTATAACATTATCAGTGTTGTTATTGGCTGCGGATCTAACTTCAGACACTGTAGTGTTTATTCCAATAACTATAGGAATAAAAAACATCAAAAAACTTAAACGATTTAAGGCCATCGTGGTAAACAAAAAAACTCTGAAAACTTATAATCCAAAAGTTTTGATTTTATGATACCCATGAATGAATGAATTTGCTGACTTTGATTTGACATGACATGATTCTGCGACGTCGGTCTTAATCTGTCAACGTCAACCAAGTAAAAACAAAGACGTCTTTTTCTAAGTGGAAATCAAAAGAAAGAAGACGTTTTTATAAATAGTTCAAACAGATTTTAGGCTAGCACCTAGATTTTTTGCCAAAATATACTGATTACTGCGTTTCGTTTCACCATTGTTAGAATTACAAAATTTGACAATTGCGACTTTCAAATGACACAATCAAAATAGACGACAATTAATTAATTTGTTGATTTTGCAAAAAAATGTGGGTCTGAAGGAGTATTTATGTGACCAAACAATAGTTCACGAAGTCCACGATGAGGACTCGCAGCAATTCCGGTGTCCGTTTGGATTATTACCAACGGGTAGTGCATAAATTGATTTTAGATCACCAACAACCTGTGACTGGTTTGTTTCCTGCAAGTCCTGACAATGAACACGCATGGATCAGGGACAACTTGTACTGTATACTGGCGGTATGGGGGCTATCGATGGCCTTCAAAAAGATCGCAGATCAAGATGAAGATCGCGCTAAAACATACGAACTTGAACAAAGTTGTGTAAAGTTGATGAGAGGTAGGTTAACACTTAAGATTTTTTACGTAACGATTTTTAATTCAAATTTAATTTACTTTTCTGAATCCTTGTAATTTATAGGCCTCCTCATGGCTATGATGCAGCAAAAAGATAAAGTGGAAAAGTTCAAAATAACACAACATCCATTGGACTCTCTTCACGCAAAGTATTCGTCAACCACCGGCCGTACTGTTGTAAAGGATAACGAATGGGGACATTTACAGGTGGATGCCATCTCTCTTTACCTCCTCATTCTTGCCCAAATGACAGCTTCTGGTTTGCAGATTGTTTTTTCTTTAGATGAAGTAGCATTCATTCAGAACTTAGTGTTTTATATTGAATCAGCATATTGCACACCTGACTATGGTATTTGGGAGAGGGGAGATAAAACAAATCACGGTCTGCCAGAGCTGAATGCCAGTTCTATTGGCATGGCTAAGGCTGCTCTTGAGGCTATGAATGAGCTGGACCTTTTTGGTGCCAGAGGAGGCCCATCGAGTGTCATTCATGTCTTGGCTGACGAGGCGCAGAAGTGCCAAGCTGTACTGCAGTCAATGCTGCCTAGGGAATCAAACAGTAAGGAGTTGGATTCTGGTTTATTGTCCATTATAAGTTACCCTGCTTTTGCGGTGGATGATCCTCAATTGATAGCCAAAACAAGGGATACCATTGTCAACAAACTGCAAGGAAAGTATGGCTGCAAGAGGTTCCTAAGGGATGGCCATAAAACTCCAAGGGAGGACCCCAATAGATTGTACTATGAACCTTGGGAGTTGAGGATGTTTGAGAACATAGAATGTGAATGGCCTCTATTCTTCTGCTATTTAATATTAGATTATTGCTTCCAAGGAGACAAAAAGAATATATCAGAATATATGCACAAGCTAGAACAGGTGATGATCAGGAAAGATGATGGTATTAAGTTGGTGCCCGAACTGTATGCAGTGACTCCTGATAAAGCTAATCAAGAGCAGTGTGAACCAGGAAGCCAGGAGCGAATCCCCCTTGGGAGGTGTCCGTTTATTTGGGCTCAGTCCTTATACATCTTGGGAAAGCTTCTGCAAGAGGTAAATTGTTTGTTCTTTTCTCTGATAAATAATAAGGTTACTTTCTTCTGGTATGTATGTCCCTATTTATAGAAGGCTTACTTGGTAATGCACTTATCAGGCAAATGTTTTTTTAGTACCAGGCCTTTTGAAAAGACACTAATTTACTCCATTTTTGTTACATGTTTAAGTCAAAGCCACCATTAACTTTTGATTTTGAGACAGATGTGGGGAAAGGCATTTGAAAGGCCTTGAAATAATTGATATTATTAAGTAACTCTAATTAATATTAAACTTGTGTTAATCAAGGAAACAACAAGTCACATCACATTATGTCTCTACATTGACATTAGCAGAATAGCCCTTGCCAAAGTACCAAGAATGAAAGCCATTAGAAAAATTAAATCTTTCATCTGCATATCCATTTCAGGGATTCCTAGCAGTGGGAGAGTTGGACCCTCTTAACAGGAGGCTGTGTTCGGAGAAGAAGCCAGATGTGGTGGTCCAGATTGTGATCTTAGCAGAAGACAATGAGATAAGAGACAAGCTGATAGAATACGACCTGCATGTGCAAACCATTGCCGAGGTGGCACCCATTGAAGTTCAGCCTGCCAGGGTCCTCAGTCACCTTTATACTTATTTAGGTAAACATTTCTTGCTTAACAGATATTTTATCTAATCATCATCAACTTAAGGTGACTTATTTCCTATCCAGCCGGCTTAACATAGCAGTGAGCGTATAGAGATGCGCGCGTGATAGACTATACCTGTCACTGTCCAACTACAGATATAAGAAAGTGACAGATAGGCCATCCCACGCGCGTGGTCCCCGTGTGGCTGTGGTAAGCCTAATTCTGACTGACTGTGACCTAGACCTAGCCAAACTCTAGTACGTAAATATGATTTGTAAATCCTCTTCAGTATAAGTAAAGTTACCAGCACCAATACATGATACAACAAAGTTGAGTAAATATCTTATACAACTCTATTACTTGGAGAGGTAGTAAATGTATCACATTTTTACACATCCTCTATGACAGATACTAAAGCAGTAACACTAATTAATTTTCTTTACTATTTTAATTACAGGTAGAAATAAAAAGCTTGGATTGTCAGGAAGAAAATCGCGTGACGTTGGCATACTGAGCACAAGCAAACTGTATTCATTGAACGATCGTATTTTCGCCTTCACACCTCAGGTAACACATTTTATTCAATGCTTTGTCAATAGATTGTCGTTATGATTTTTCTGATTTGGCAAGACTTTAATTTGCGTAACTATTTATGATTTGCAAATAACGTTTCGAGAATTCGTGATTTGATCTATTGTTTGGTTATAATCTCTTGTTTAATGATGTCCAAACATGAGAAGATTATATAGATTATTGTCTCCGTAATATGAAAACCTTGTTGGCACATATGCAATACGTAGAGTACTTGGTTTTCACATGATGATGATGTTTTGTTCATAAAATTGTTTTGTAACACAAGTCTGAGACAGATGCTAGAATGCGTCTACAATTGACAAGATATGGGTTTTGATGGATATGTACGTATAGATGGGGTTATACCCATGGGGTATACTGTGTAGATGTAACTGAGGTGGTTTTATAGAAACCGAAGTCCGTTCCCGATTTGAAACTATAGTCGGAAGCAAAAGTAATGGAGCAGAGTAACCCAAATATAATGTTGCATTACTCTAACTTCATTCTCAGTCAAAATCTAACACTTATAGGTTTTATTATAAGATACGTAATCCATGTTTTCGAGTCTTTGAAATTAGGTACCTAAAAATTAAATTAAGTGGAACGACTTGAAAACTAACTGACCCATTATATTTCAATAACAAACGTTTGGTAAAAAACTCTGTCAACCTACGATCAAAACCTCTAATTAAAAAGTGTCTGAACCGAAGTTGGAATCGGAGGTGTCATCAATCGGAAGATTCAGGTCTCGACATATCGAAGCAAAAGTCGGAACAACATCCGTATCATCCCTAGTATACAGTATACAGGCATGTAATGAACACTATGTGCCACCATAAAGTAAAACGATTTGAAAAAATCTGCTCATAATTCTTCTTGACGGCAGTGTTGAGCTTCATGACGTGCTAATTTGAATTCTGTTCAATTTATTAGTTTTCTGACATGACGCGTTTCTACATCGCTTCCGATTACGAGCTGATGGTGGACACGCTTAAGGCCGAAATCAATTTCTTGAAGTCCTCTTGGCAGAACCTTCTTGGCCGGCCGCTTGTTGTCTTGACGCTCAATAAAACGTATTTAGGTATTTTGGCTTCCTTTTGGGTTTTTATTTTGGATTTGCTTGCGGTTTGACCCACCCCAGTATTTTGTTTATTGTTATTTTGTGTACTTGTGTTAATAATGGTATTTTATAGTTGTAGTTTAAGTATAGATCCATAAATTGTGTATTTTGTTTATTAGATTTTGTGTGGAATGTTCCTTTAGGTATATTATGTTTACCTCACATCATATTTTACCCAATGTTACGTTTTTACGAATGTATATTGATTATTTTTAATGAAGATCACATTCAAGCATCCTTGTTTGATCATTAGACTTTAGAGAGATGGATTTTTAATAGTATAGGTGGTACCAATCCGCCTACAACCATCACCCTCTCATTCCATTCCGGTCGTATTCGTATTGTTTCACAGAAAATCTTTCCTCCGAACGTATCACATCTCCGAAAAGCGTTTTTGATTTAATTGAAACTGAAGGCCTTTCAAAATTGCCTTAAAAATAAGCAGACTTAACCTATCAGTTCACCACATTTTAGGCAATGTATTCACCTAGGTACGTGATATTTTTAAACGCAAATGGCATTTTCATAAACGCTTTTCCGTTTAATGTATCTCCATCAAACGGCTCGCATCGGATCTGATTGGAACGGATTATATTATTTTATACGAAGAACATCTTAATCTTAAACTCTGTGAGCGACTTAGTAAGTACATAAATTTACCATGGACTTATAAAGAGGATTCCCCATAAAATCACTTTCATATGAATAGCTTAAGTAAGACTGGATCAAAAAACCAACTACCCGCGAGCCAGCGTTTTTAGGCCAAAGTGTAAAAACGAGACCCAACTATTGTCTGTCCGTCTGTCGCCAGGCTGAATCTCAAGAACAGCGATAGCTATACTATAGACCGATAGGTACTTAGGGAGCGTTCAAGTATTACGTAACGCAATTTTTGAAGATTTTCGACCCCCCCTCCCCCCTATGTAACGCGCCGTAACGTTT